>JAJHUR010074337.1:0-30112 GCA_027495735.1 Lutjanus campechanus
AGAGACAGGAGAGATACACACACACACACACACACACACACACAAAGTTAATTTTTAAAGCAGTGTGCAGATTTACATTCAGTTAAGTTCAGTTAAATCAAGATGAAGATGCATCTATGCAAGATAAAAATATTTTGACTGAAAACTTATCCTGAAACTGCGTGACTGCATTGCACTATCATTCATAATACATGAAAATAATAAAACAGAATTAATTGCAACATTATCAAAATCACAATATGACCAAGTACAATATCCAAATTACAGAGCCAGAGCCAAATGGCAATTTTGTGAAAAAAAGAAAAACGGGTGAAAAAAACAGACATATTAAAAATATAAAGTGCAACAGGATAATTTATGCTACTTAAAACTCTAATAATTCTTGAAGCAGGTTAATATGTAGAGTTGTGGACATCAAATCTGCCAAATGAAAAGTATATAGACAATATATTTTTAAATATATCTTCTTGTGTATGTTGGTGACACAGGTTTTGTCCCCAGCTCTTGTATATTATATATATTATTTGTATCATGACCCACAATTTGTACATAATTCTTACATTTCTTATTTTTTTTATTTTCTATTTCTTGTTTTATTTTTTATATACTGCTGTTTTGGAGAAGATGGCACATGTTATTGTTATTGCTATATTGTCTCTGTTATATATTCTATTCTATTCTTGAATGGAGCATCTGTAATGTGTCCAATTTCCCCTGGGGAGCAATAAAGTATTTATATTCTGATTCTGATAAAATGATCAAATGTTTTTTTTAAACTGTTTCATCACATTTGTAAACATCATAACAACCCCTGAACATCAGTAACCTGCTGCTGATTGTCTGTGTGTGACTCACAATGAAGGCGATGCCCGACGTGTAGACGGAGTACCAGCTGGATAAGGCAGAAAGGTTCCTCATGAAGTTGGTCACAGGTTTGAATCCTCGTTCTGGAAACAACAACAACAACGGATCAGCTGACCAATCACAGACTGAGAATTTATCATGACAGAGAAACCTCAGCTCTGTTTCTTCTGTATGTTTTAAATAAAACTTTAAATAAAGCATCTGCAGTGGTTTCCCCATGTACACCATGTGGCCGCAAGTTTGTGGTTTGGTGTATTTGATGGGTTTAGAGCTGTGAATGTTCAATCAGAAATACTCACTGAGACGTCTCATGTTTTCAGTCAACCTGTGGATCAGAAACCACAAATTTACTTTAATTTGGGACAGATGCAGCTCTAACACAATAAAAAACAAACAAACTACATTAATGTTTCAGTTGTGTTTCGGTGTTTCCAAGAAATTACTCCTACAGCAAGTGGACATGACAAGACAATGGTGTTTGCTCAGACGGTTAGTGGATTTTTCCTCCTCACCTCTTAGCACTCAGCGGCTCCTCCGTCTCCACTGTCTGTTCCTCCGGTTGAAAGCGGAAGTCCTCAATATAAACGCCAAAACGGTCATAAAGCCATTTCAGTAGGCTGTCAGACAAAGTGTCCTTCTGTTTGTCTGAGGACAGGGGGGAAAAAAAGAGAGGGAGTCTGAGTGAGTGAATCTAAAATTCAACCACAAACAAACTAACTAATTAAGGCAGCAGGAAACCAGCAACTCCAATGCTCTGCAAGGTAAAGTTACTGCTTTTGCCAAAGAAGTCTGGTTGCTTTGGCTTGTGTGACAGTGGTTTTGTGTCAGACTAGGCTGTCTGACAACGAGGTTAAGCAGTGAAAATATTCTAAATATGGTGTACACTTGAACCTCTATTAACTTCTGTAGGGTTGCAACAAACGATTATTTACACATTTGATTAATCTGTCCGTTCTGTTCTCGATCGATTAGCTGTTTGGTCTATAAAATGTCAGAAAATGGTGAAAAATGTCGATCACTTTTTTTTGCAAAGCCTGATGTGTCATCTTCAAATCTCTTGTTTTGTCAATATCCACAAACCCAAGATATTCAGTTTACTCTTATAGAAGAGTAAGGAAAGAGAAAATATGCACATTTGAGAAGCTGAAATCAGAGAGTATGGACATTTTTTTATTAAAACATGGCTCAAAATAATGAATCGATTACAAAATGGTTGGCGATTAATTTAATAGACAATTAAAAATCAATGAATCATTGCAGGTCTAGATTTTTGTGGGTGGGCCTTAATGGAGGTGGCTAAAATACATTTGGCTGCAGCTGAGACTCATGGGTATTGTAGTACTTTGAGCTAAACAGACAAACAATTTCTCAGAGACAAATTTTAAGTAATTAAAATTAATAATAACCTATAGGATTGTTACATTAACTAGGACAGACCCATATTTCTATACTCAGTGGCCACTTTATTAGGTACACCTGTAAAAATCTGACACAATCCAATACAACAGCATAAATTCTACCTTTAGAAAGATAATAAGGTCAGTTTTGATTGACACTGTCAGATGGGTGTGAAACAATTCCTCTTGAGCCTGAAACCCAAAACAAAGGCAAACCTCTACTAAAAGTGAGTGAGTTTTGCAGCTCACCTGTACCGCTGACTGCAGGTGCAGAAGGCTGCGGGGACGGGGCTTTAGGCGCCTGGGAAGGTGAGTCTTCAAGGCTGTGAAGTGACCAGCAGACAGAAACAACCAGTCAGAAAAGCTGTTCTGTCTGATGTCTCAAACCATCTCAGTAAATAAAGTTGTTTGTTTTTTTTAAAATCAAATAACCACCTGGATCTCAAGATGTCGTTGATCTTCTGCTCCAGCTCGCTGCATCTGTTGCGCTCCCTCTCCAGCTCCTGCCTCAGTGAATCCACATTGGACTCCTCTTTAAGTTTCCTCAGCTCTTCCTCTGAAACAGATAAATGGTCACATGATCAGTCTCTCTGAGTAAAGACCACCTAAGTCCTCTGAGCAGATTGTTGTCAGTGTTGGTGAGGCAAAAAAAGAGAGGACAGAGAGGTGTTTTCTGACTTTCTCCAGTCACCTCTACCTGGTAATTTCTACCTCTGGCATCCTTCAGCTGCCTTTGGATTCAAAGGGAACACAAAGTCACAGCTTTAAAGCATAAAGTGGCTGTGTTCAAGTTTGTCTTAAAACAGTGCTTCAATGTCCATATGCAACATGTTCAATAAAAGTTTGGACAGGAGCAACAAAAGACTGGGAAAGTTGTGAAATGCTAAAAAAAAATACCTGTTTGGAAAATTTCACGGGTAAACAGGTTAATTGTTAACAGGTGACAGATGTCAGGGCCAGTAAACCACATTTCTGATATTAGTTAGCAAACTTGCTGTTTTCAGCTGCACTAATTTTAAGAGACAATCTGCTCCATTTAACTGCATGATGAGATTATAGTAGGTGGACAGCAGCAGCCTGTGACGTATGCTGCTGAGCATGGGAGGCAGCTGCAGGCAGCAACACCATCACTGGGTGGCAGATGTAGCCTAAAAGCACCTCATCACTTACATCTGAATTGCATTATGAAAGGATCACTTTATGGCCTCTATTGTGGCAATTACAGCCACCAAAAGCTATTCCAAATTAAAATGGACATGTGAATATTGTTTTAAGACGGACCTGAAAAATTGTGAACCTGTCCGGTAATGTCTGCAGGGCACATGACTTGAAAAGGCAACCTCTACATCAGTGATGGATTTTAAAACTTATTTTCACCGCCTCCTCTCACCGATACATTTCAGTTTCATCACTTCACTCCAGAACTCTGCTTCTTGTTTCATAACGTCTAACAGTGATCCAGCAGAAAATGACAAGACATTAAGTTCGGACTCATGTTATTCTTTTATATGATGTTAATACTTTTATTTTACTGAAGTCTTTATTCACCACTGGGTTTGTATGTGGATGTGTGTGTGTGTGAGATCAGGTCAGCATGGTTATTAATAGCTGTGTGTGTGTTACATAAAGCAGACAGGCAGATATTGATGGATTACCCAGGATTCTGTTGTGCTGTGGGATGTTTAACTCCAAACTGAAGTGAGAAGCCACAGTGACCCAACAGAAAATCAACACAAACTCATCCTGCACAGATTAAAGGGCACTTTACTGTCTTACTTCATTTTTTTCCCCATTTTTGAATGTGACAGATGGTAGAGTGCAAAATAATCACAAATTATAGCTGTTGTGCAGCGATGGGTCGGCAATGGGTATTTTGGGGGAGGAAGAGGAAGAAGTGGAGGATGATAAGGAAGAGGGGAAAAAATGACAAATACACAAGGGTCCGTCAGCAGAACTGCCCACAGCAATAATTATTTAAAACTTCTAACATTAAAATTATCTCTAAAATCATATGTCTCTAATCCCCAAAGCATACAGCTTAAGTAAGCATTAACACATCCTGCAGCACCCAGGACACAAACTCACAACCTCTGACTCCAAGAACAAGTGACAACCCTGTTGAGTCAAGTAATAAACCACAGATGGCTTCACAATGTGACTCTGGCAATCAGCAGGGCTGTACTAGTGTCAAAGATTCAGTTTTTAAGAAACAGTTCTGGGACTTTGTGTACCTCATCTAGACAACATACTCTACAGATGCCTGTAATTTATTTTCGCAAAGATTGATTCCTCTATAATTCACAAACTGATGTTTTAAGATGCTCTGTTTTCCATTGACCATAAGAGCTTACATGAGGATACAGACATTTTTTTTAATGATACAATTCTAAAATTTGCCACACTACATCTACTTTGACATCAAAATTTTGTCGTGTTTTTTCATGAACATGATAGATTTATTTTGCAAAAAATTTGAAATAGCAGACTACTGTTTACAGTGAAACATTTTAATGCACTGGGGGCTCAATTTTCTATAAATCAAAAATCCTGCTGGAGTATGTGCAGAGAACAGTCTGGACATGCAGTGGAGCAAGTTTGAAGACAACTGAGCAGAAAATGTGAAGGAGATAGATTTAATTAGTTTTACTTTTTAAACAAAAGAGTGATGGACTTCAAAATTCCTGCTTTTCTGAAAACTCTGCTAGAAATTGTGCTACACTTGTTGGAAATCTGGCTGCTGAAAATAAAGAGATGCTGGAGTAACAGACTGGCTCTGGGTCTGATTGGTCTGTTTGAATCTCGGTGCTTGTTTTTCAGATAAAATCTTACTCAGATAATTGAACTTCAGATACATAAAGAAAAAAAAAATCACATATTCCATTCCACAAATAAATATCCAGGTGATGCTTAAAGTCAAAATAGATCTGTGAACCAGATACCAGATGTCTTTTTCATTATATTATTTATTTGAAGTTTTATGAAACCCCACATAGATTACAGTCCAGGTAAGGATACTCACGTAAGAAGTGTTTCTCTAACAAGGCAATTTCTAGGTGACCTTTGACCTCGTTGAGATCTGTCCTTGCGTCATCTTGTAGAGCTGCAGAAAACGATCCTGGACCAGCCTGAGACACAAACACACGGATAGAAATATGAAATAATAACCCAACAGCATAGAAAAGATCATATAAAAGAGTGAAATAACATCAGTTACAAAAAATACAACTGAGTTAAAACCCGATAAAAACAGGTAATCATTAAAGGAACTGCTGACAAAAACTAGCCTTCAGCTAACTCGGTTGCATTTACATTTGTTTGAATGTTGATTTATATACATTGTAAATTTCCAAATAAATAAGTAAATAAAATCTCTAATAAAGCTGGTTGGTTCACAAATGTGACAGTGACCTGGGTCGTAGTCTTTCTATGTGGGGTGCCACAGGGATCAACCCTGGATCCTCCTCTATTCACACTCTACATTAATATTAACCTTTACTTATCCAAGTAAGAACCTGTTAACATTAACATTAATATTTCTCCTAAATTTGTTGGTTGATAAAACAGAAAATAAAGGAACATGTGTGCATCAGTTCAGGAGTTCAGTTGAAGAGTCCAACAAATGTTTCTTAATTTGTTCATACACAAGTTCAGATCAAATCTCGGTGAATGAGGCCTAATATCACTCAAAACTTACTTTAAATAAAAGAAAAAATACAATAACAAAGTCACTTTCAAGGTGGCATGATCTCATCTGCAGAGGAAAATGCAAGTGAAAGTCGGTGGTGCCACTGAGAACCCATTACACAACTGCAGAAAAAGAGGGCGCAACAACATGGTGTACAACTGTAACTAAAAATGCACCAGTGGAACCTAAAGTGGTGAAAAACCAATGTAGAAAACACAAGTTAGTTTCATGTATTAATGTGAGGGAGGTTAAAGATCTATGAGGAGGGATCATGGATGTATTATAGAGCCATGGGACCGATGATGAGGCTGTCATCGTTAAATGTTTGCTATGTTACAAGTTCCTCTGAAAAAGTGTTTCCACCCCCCATTAAGCTTGTTAACTCTGTTTTTAAAAGGGCAAAAAACACCTCAAGCAAGCATGAAAAGTTTTTTCTTGCAAAATTGAGGAAGTTCAATTTTGCTGTTTGCCATCAAACCTTTGCAATTTGATACTTTAAAATATGTTGATGGAAACACAGCTATTGATGGTGTGAACAGGCAGGTCCATCAGACAGCAGCAGTTTAAAACACAGTGTGTGAGGCCTCAAAGCGCCATCTTTGATTGTCATCTAGTTACACTCCAAAAGGTTCATGCCAGTGTATCAAATAAACAGTCCTCCAGGACGGACAAAATCGTGTTATGATGATGCAGGTTGCAGCTGGAGGACTATCAGTCTTTACCCACAGGGATGAAATCAACAGGAAAAGGACTGAATCAACATGAACACTGGAGATCAGGAAGGAGGAAACGCCTCAGCCAAAAGGTCTCTGGAGGACCTGCGGCTCTTAAAGCACATTTCTGTTTTCCTTTAGAGTCCATCAGTTCTGGACACATTTGCCTCAACAGCTTCATGATCACAGAGACCATTCACAACTAAGTCCTGCAGTAACATGAGCCTTCAGACAACCAGCAGGTCGGTAAGGTGTGTTTGTGTACCTGAGCGTCATTCTGCTGCTCTCCCTCCGCCTCCTCTGACTCTCTGACAGAGCCGCGAGGTTTAATCACCACCTCCTCTGTGCATTCTGTGTCAGACGTGTTGGGCGACTCGGCCAGATCCAGGAACTCGTCCCGTCTCTGGCCCCGGAACCGGATCCTGTCCAGATGCTTCCGCATGGTGGGTGCCGTGGAGCCGGTCTCTACCTGAACATGACTGACGACGGCACTGCAGAGACTGGAAGAGAAGAGAAACAGATGATCCACAAACCTGACCTGACAACTGTCATGTGTTTCCACAGTGAGCATCAGTTTTTCAGCCTTGATAGCAGCATGGCTCTTGGGATGACACTGTCAGTTCCAGACTGAAATATCTCAACAAATATAACATGAGTCACCATGAAATTATGTGTAGATATTCATGGTTCTCAGATAATGAATCTTACTGACTTTGGTGATCCCATAACATTGCAGGATTTCCATGAAATTTGGTTCAGACGGTCACAGCTCCCAGACAGTGTATTCAAATGGCATGTTGATTCCCCGAATTTTCCTCAAGCGCCACCATGAGGTTGATATTATTTACTGAAATATCTCAACAGCTATTGACCAGATCACTGTGAAGTTTGATAAACACTTTCATGGTCTCCTGAGGATGATTTATGATAATGCTTCCTTGTTTTCTTGTTGTTATTGTTGTATGTTGTGGTGTGTCTTGTTCTGTTAAGCGTAATTTGATGTCTGTGAGAGGCCGAAGATGAATTTCCACCACGGTGGACAATAAAGTTGATCTAATCTAATCTAATCTAATGCTGTTCTCCTGACCCATTACCAGGTCAGAGTTTCAATTTGTCAAATAGTTCAGATTATCAGCCTACACTAAATGTTCTATGTAAGATGTTAATTTTATTTTCCTTAGTTGCAAACTATTTAGTTATGAAATAAAGGGCAGGATAAACTGATCTCTAGATGGAAACTTTAGGAATCACAATCCCCTAAATAATATTAAAATTAACCCTGTGGGGGGCGGACGTTTAGCTCAGTGGGTAGAGCCTCCGACCCATGTATTGAGGCTGTAGTCCTCTGCAGCGGCCGCTGGTTCGACTCCCGCCCTCGGCCCTTTGCTGCGTGTCATTCCCTCTCTCTCTGCCCTGTTTCCTGTCTACTCTCCAGCTATCCTATCAATAAAGGCAAAAAATGGCCAAAAAAATAACTTAAAAAAAAAAAATTAACCCTGTGGGGAAACATGAAACAAATTTCATAGCAATGGCCCAATGGACGATGCCATCATCCATCATGATGCCTGACACTCATCGACCACCGAGTCCTCTACCATCATACCATCATCACTTAAAAGCAAGGTAGATTTTCCGTTTGCCGAGTCAAATATCATCCAATAAAAGTTTTGCAAGTAAAAAGCCAATAATGGTAATTTAGTACCTGTGAATTAATGAATAAGAGTGTCAGCCAGAGATTGCAAAAATCAAAAATAAGTTATTTATTATTCTATTATCATTATTCTTGTTTATAATAACCCCTTGCACCTAATGTTCTAAAGTGAAAACATCTTATTTAATAACACTATGTGCTGCCCAGTGAATGCATGTTTTAATTTGAGTGCAAATTAAAAAAAAAGTTTTTAAATCAGCCATCTTTTTTCATCTTTATTGCTAAAGCTTGAAAACAGAAATACAACAATGACATCATCGTCCATTGTGATGTTTCACTGTGGACATCATCATATGGTAATTCAGCACATACAGGCCAACCCTTCTGGGGACCATGAATGTCCTTCTGCAACTTTATGAGAATCTCTCGAACAGTTGTTTAGACAGACAGATCCATCTCTAGCACCAACCAAACTGAATCTAATCAGAGATTTTTGAATTGACACATCAGACCTGACCTCTGACACATGTTAAAGCTGCTGTTCATTTAAGATCCTGTGAGATAATTCAACACATTAACCCCAAGTCTGAAAGTGAGGAAACAGATCCACTGAACCTGAAACTGGAGGTGGGTGAAAAGCAGAAACAGGAGACAAAACACAGATGCCTGAAAATGAACATGTGCGTCTTCTGACTGACCTTAATGTCAGGCTCCCTCAACACTGAGTGATCATAAGCTTTATTTATACAAGGAGAGTCAGCACTCAACAGTCCGACCCACTCCCACAAAGACTTGTACAAACAGCCAATCAGATGCTCCTCTGGGACGTCATCATACTGTTTGTTCTGGGAGGAGAAAATGTTTCATCATCTCTTAATGTTCCTCCAGTTCACATTTCCTCCTCTGCTCTCCAGATCAGCACAGGGACCATAAAACATGATTGCAGAATCTGTCCGGTCTCCAAACCTGCTCATCTAAAACCTGGACTCTGAGTTCATCACTTTTCACTAGAGCATTTGAAAAATTACAATACCAGCACCAATACCAGTACCCTTAAAGTGATACTGATGCCAATAGTGTTTCTGATACTACTTGGTACTCGGTTATTTTGGCTCGTACTTAAAAAAATATCGAGGACCAATATCCAGCCCTTCTCTCCAGTATCTCTGTCAGACACTGGACTTAGACTTTGTGCAATGTATTTGTAAAAAGAATTGCTGATTTTCCTATCAACGTCAGAGTTTATTTCATGACGGTAACATCCTCAGTGACCACCTGAAGTGTCTGAAAAGAAACCTAGTAGGTGAATGCATGAGTTTGAACAGACTGGGATCTGCATCCACCTCTTCTGAAAGAAAGTCAAGAGACAGATGCATTATTTGGCCAGACAGATTTTGGGCATTTGCTGTTTTCACAGCCTAGATCAGTGTTAGACGTGTGAAAATCTCAATGTCAAGTAAAAACAGCCAGCCGCAAACATTGTTTGACCCTAAAGTGTCAGAAAAGAGAGCCAGTAAGTGGATGCATTATTTTGCAAGACAGACTTTGAACCCTCGAGATTTGCATCAACCTGTCGTTTGTTTGTTTTTTGTTTTTGTTTTTTAGCAAAGATAAGTGGTAGAGGTGGTAGAAAATCTCAAAAAGAGTCAAAAAATGTTAGGTGCTAACACTGTTTGACCCTGAAACTGTCAACAAACAAACGGAGGATGATGCATTCTACTATCTTGGAACTATGTGGATAATAACCATCAGGTATTCAGGCAAGCCATAATATAAATAATATTTTATATTTGAAATTGCATTAAATATGGTGCAGCCACACAGTTGTAGACTTCAGATTTTATTTTACCATTTTGAGAAACAAATTTGCAGCCAAAGCCTATAACATTATGTTTACATTGTATAGCCAAACCTAACTCTATAATATTGTAAGGACTGGACTACCAGGCAGCAGAGCCAAAGCTTAGTGTTACAATTTACTATTTTCTACATTTTTCTACAATTTCTTATTTATGTTCATGTTAATATTCATGTCCCTTGAGATTCTACAGAAATTATTTAGTTCAATAAATATAGTTTGTTAGTACTTCATTCTGTTCAATATAGGTTCACTTATTCTCAAGAAGACAGATGGAGCAAACTGTTTTAAAGGTGGGAGGACTGTAGTGGGAGCACTGGGGTGTAACGTGTGACAGTGTGGCAATGGTAAATGGTGTAGGGAGACAAACGGATCAGAAATCAGATCAGATCAGTTTAATAACATAATGCAAATTGTTCTGATATTTTTGATATTTTACACAGGTGAGTGCACTTTCAGAAATACTTAATTGTCATCGGCCGTAGTTTTAGTCACTGTGAGTTTCTGGAATGACTTTGATTATCCTTTTAGTGTTCAGAGCAGAGGCTTGTCTCACATTTTATTCACAGTTTGTTAAATGATATTAACCAAACTTTGTAGTTTATGCATATACCTGTGAATACAAATCCCAATTCAACTCCTGGTGATAGCTACAGCGCAGGTCTAAAACACGTGGACAGCTCACTGCGTTAGACTGAAGGTGTAGTTCAGTCTGAGGATCACTGAGCTACCTGACTGGTCTGACCGCTTCTAATGATTATGGTCGGATTCTTCATGAACGATTCCAACACTGTCTGAACATGCAGGACTGACTGCTCACTGATAACAATTGTGTTAACCACACACTGTCTGATTGATTGACTGACAGACAGACAAAGAGACCGACTGGTATGACTGATTCTATAGATTATGGTCTCCTTCTTTACCTGCACACACTTCAACACTGACAGCCCATGGCCACAAAAAGTTACTCTGTGGCCACCAAATATTCCAAGTAGGGAGCCCACTGTGACCACCAAGTTTCATTGCCTCACTGTGTGTCTTTAGCAATGCTACATTTCACTATCATCCCAAATCATTTGAACCTTTTAGTTAAGCATTGTCCAAAAACAACAAACAGGACTACGGTATGTCAGGGCGACTGAGGTATGGGTTTACTAAGCCCACTCAACCCGTTAACGTGACTTTTACAGAAGAGCTAGCAACACAAAAGGGAGACTATAAAAAACTAAATATGACACATCAAAGGACGTAATGTGCTGTGGTGTGCTACCAATTATCTCAGATAGCCAAGAAGAACAATACCTTCAAGAAACACCACATCACAATTTATGGGAAAATTCGACAAAGGCTGAGTTAAATTTCCTTTTCTTTTTACATCTGAGCCACCAAAAATGTACTCTGGCCACCAAATTTAGGGGCTCGGTAATCCATGAAACCCGTCCTTAAAAACAGTGGTGTCTATTCCTGGTATTGAGATTATTATTTTTTTAATTGCAATCAGGTCAGCAACTAAAAAAATATTTTTTTAGTTGATTAATTTGATTAATTGGTTGATCATTTTCTTGATTAGTCAGTCAATAGTTGTTCGCCTACAAGATGTCTGAAAATGGTGAAAAATGTTGATCAATGTTTCCAAAAGCCCAAGGTGACGTCCTAAAATGTCTTGTTTGCCTACAACCCAAAGATATTCAGTTTACTGTCACAAAAGACTGAAGAAACCAGAAAATATTCATTTTTATGAAGCTGGAATCTGATAATTTGGACATTTTCTCCTAAAAAAAATTACTCAGATCGATTAATGGATTATCAAAATGGTTGGCGGTTAATTTAATAATAGACTAATTATTGATTAATCGATTCATTAATCCCTTGTATTTACTGACATAATTATTAAGTGAAGGGCATTAGTGAGACTTGCCTTGCGACTGACAGTTTACTGCCAAAAACAGACAAAAAAACTGACCGTTTACTGTCCAACTATCAGTCTGTGTCTCTGACTGCAGAAAATAGTCTCCTAGTTACCGGTATACATCACCTGAAATGAAACAGCAATCAGCTGCTGCTTACCTGCAGACCTCAAGGAGGATCAACAAGAACCCGACCAGTCTGCGGGGTCCAGGTTGGACACACCTGGACGCTACAGAGGATCGAGATGAAGAGGGTGGGAGGTGGGGAGGGAGAAAAAAGAAGGGGGCAGAGGAGGAGTTTCTCACCTTGAACCGAAGCAGAAGCAAACTTTGCCTCCTTTTCTCGTTCCCAGCGGTCCACACCCGTTACAAACCCGTTCAAAACCGGGTCAAATCCTTCTCCAAACCGGCACCAGGCTCCTCTCAGACCCGCTGAAGACCAGCCTCCCTCCTCTGTCGCCACAGCTTGTCCAGATATGGAGGTTTTATTAGGTAAAGCCGGACCGTGTTTCTCTACCTGACACAATAATCGCCGCTGTGGGCGGGGTGGCAAACGGCAGACAAACAAGGAAGTGACGCCATCACGCTGCGCGCTTAATGGTGCGTCTCTAGAAGGGAGTCCCAGATTCGCGAAAGATCTCGCGAGAGTGATCATTTTAGGACAAATCGTGATCTTTTCCAAACCATAACCGCGCGTTTCCAGTCCGTTAACACAGACAAATCTCAACCAAAGCGTTGTTACATTATAAAACATAATTAATTTATGCAACATGCACAATAAATAAACAACGCGTACAAATCTCGCGAGAGTTTCTCAAACTAGAGTTCCCATCTGGACACGACGCTCTTAACGCGAGCGTTGGGGTTCAGGACAGGCGGAACCCAAACAGACAGTTCTCTGTTTCTGGAGGAACTTTGAAGTAAGTTAGTTTGACAGCCAGTTCACTGGTAGTTACTGTGTTGTGACGGTGAATAGACTCACCTGCTAAGACTGTTTAAAACCTGCAGAGTTTCAGCTGCGAGGCGGACATGGTCTCCACGATCCAGAACACCAACGTCAAGCAGGTAAGACTCACCTGAGGCAATTTACAGTAGCACTGTCTCACTGTCATTCCGAAAGACAGTGAGACAGGTGAGAAGATCACATGCCTGCAAAAACCTTGCCACCTAGCCCTACTGCACTAAACTTTCTCAGTTTTCCACCAGATTACAAATAATAATCAGATTTTTTTTAATGCCATCTTCCTTATTTCCAGAAGAACATCGTGTAAATATTATTATTCGAGACATCAGTATCTTCTGGTAAATTCGGCTCATAAATAATTTACTATGCAGCCCACTATTGCACCAGAGTTTGACCTCTCTCAGCCTACAAACGTCCCATCCCTGTGAGAAAATTCCAAAGTGGCAAACGTATTTTGCTAAAAACTAAAATCATATGAAATATTATAATATAGTGTTTGTAATGTATGCCGAACTAATGAGTAGGACCTAATAATTTAAAATACAGCCTAAATCAATCTTTAATAATGCCATACCGTCACTTGTTACCGATGAAATGCTAAAATTACATATTTTGCAATAGGCATTCGGATTGGAGACTGTGAAGCTACAATTAGGGCGGTGTCTGCAAAGACTAAGGAGAAACTGGCTGCACAGAATGAGCAAAACTATTCAACAATGAAAAAGTGTACAAAAGCACTGATTTCTCACATACAAAAACCTGTATCACAACCTAAGTTTAAATGTGTACATGAGGTTAAAGGCCTGGTTTCACTTAAGATTCAGTGATTTTAATCATACTGTTCCAAGTTGCTTCTGCTTAGGTCTTCTGGTGATTTCATACAGTTTCTGTATTGTTTGCTTGTTTGTTCGGTGTGGGTTCTGTGTGTGTTGTACTGCTATGGACTCTCTCCAGACCAGATCTCCGCATCCTGTCTGATAAGAAGTGCAGGGCTGGACAAGGTATCGATGCTGTATCGATATCATTAAATTGTGATATGGCATAAGTGTTGTCTTTTCCTGGTTTAAATTAAAGGCTGCATAACAATAAAGTGATGTTATTTTCTGAACCTAAAAGGCTGCTCTAGCTGTTCTGTTATTTGCCGTTGTCCAGTTAGTCATTACATCCACATTACTGATGCTTATTTATCAAAAATCGCATTGTGTCATTTGTGAAAGCACCAATAGTCATCCCTACAATAGTGAAGGGAAAGTTATTTGGTCAAAAATATCATGATGTTGTGAACACACCTCAAACAAACTTATTTTTATTATTATTTATTTATATTTTATTTCGTCAATGGCCACATCACCCAGGCTGAAGAGGAAGATTCACGTTGTGTGTCTCCTCTGCAGAAAGATGCTGAGCATGCAGTGGTTGTTGCGGTTACATCTCGTGCAGTGTTTGAAGCTGGAGTTGATGATGGCGATGACGTGTACGGAACAGGCATGGCTTTCCCGCTGCTACAGGTCAGAATATGATACCAAAAGATATCCACTAAAAACTTTTAACTACTGTTGTTTGCCTTTTTTTTATGTGCAAAGAATCTGCATGAATTGTCTTTGGCAATAAATGTTTGAATTATGTGTGCACAATTGCAAATAAAAAATCAACTATTGTATTGAGACTTTTTTACTGTGATATTCACTGTATTGTTATATCCCTCCCATATGCATGCTTTATTCTTCAGGCGCTGCAGAAAGTGAATGAACGTCTGCTGGAGGAAAATCCTGCCGAGTCCCTGCTGTTTGATGTCGTCCTGATCACCACCGACAACCAGCAACAGCAGCAGAGCTCCCGCATCATCAGCAGCACCAGACATTATGGTAATTTAATTCTAATTATCAGCTGCAACACCAAACAGTATGGTAATCTAACTTTAACCTTCAGCAGACAGATTACAGTGAGCTGTTGATCAGTGTTGGAGTTTGTCGTCGTTGACTGCATTGGCTTCCTGTCATGGTGTCATTGCCGCTCTGTTCCAGGTCTCGAAGTCGGCAGGTTCTGTTTTTCCACTGAGGAGGATTTCATTGAGAGTTTACTGGCAAATAACGTGCAGCTGTTCCTGACCACGGACAGAAATGAGGCGTCACAGGCATCACAAAGAGGTCAGGAAGTTTCTTTGTCTCTTTCATTTATTATAGTTGATGTGTGATAGATATGAAAATATCCAAAGATTCACACAAAACAGGAAAAGAGATAAAACAGATGATAAGTTTGAAATTCATTGAGACTGAAATTACCCCCAAAACACTCAAAAAAGGTTTCTAAATAACATTTGGATATCTCTTAACAGAGAGACCAATTAAATCGCTATCTGGGCACAGTGGTCTTCAAAAATAAATATGAACGGTGCTCTCGAGGGGTCATGTGGCACAAAAGATATTGCAGTGGAAATCTTTGCCACATTTTAGAGAACATTTTGAAGTAAGACTTCCAGAATAGGGCTGAACAACTAATTGAACATAATATTGTATATATACATGTATATAAGCAATGTAATATCCAAACTGTAGAATCTGCAAGTTTAAAATGTGTCACATCATACTGTTATAGAACATTGTGGTGCTACAAAGACACACTGGCCTACAAAATCATATTCTCTAGACTCCCAAGGGGAGTCAGACTCACTTTCATCCTGGACCACGGCAGCAATATGGTTTCCTTCAAAGGGACGGCTGTACATGTAAGACTTTATAAATGAAATATACAAAATAGTAGTATAAGTAATTAACTCAAAATAACAATAAGGGTTGTTTTAGCCCTTTGGCTAAAGTGCCACTGCTGGAAAAGGCTATATGATATTGAAGTGTTATGTAGTGCAGTGGTTCTCAACCTGGGGGTCGGGACCCCCAAGGGAGTTGCGAGACAGATGGTTGTGGAGAATAAAATAAAATAACAGTGTGGCAAGCAGCAGGGAATGAGAACCAGGAAGTAGCCCCTTAATGACATGCAACATAAGAGATAAACACCCAAAAATACACAAAACCCAGATGGCCTAAAGAAATGTAAAAGCTGCCTCATTAATAGTTAAAATTATAAACAGCACAAAAATTACAATGACCAACATAAACGAACAGTAACATTTGGATTGTGTAACATATGTTGTAAAATGGCAAACTCAGCAAAACACTCAACAAGCATGATGGGAAATGAAGGCTGTATTTTAGATAGGGGAATGTTTTTTTTATATAACATTGCCTATATGACTGATATAATGTGTTTTCTGACCGTCTCAGGTGGGCAGGGGTGGGGGTCACAAACAACAACCTGGAGCACATTCAATCGGATAATGGCGTGCACCGTTTTGCTACGGTTTCTGGATTGAATGACGTGTTTTCTCAAAACAGTGCACAACAATGTGCAACAGGCTTTGAGATGAGTCTTTTCTCGTTTGGTGGGTGGGCAACAAGTGTTACCCAATGAACAGCGACATGTGTGTAAACACAGTCTTATTAAAAGTCTGTTGCAGTGCAGTGCGCTTGCATACACAACAGGGTGACGCCAGTCTGCAGTCAATCCATCCACTAGTTGTTGAGACATTTCAGTCTAAACCAAAGAAATATTCTGACTTAATTCTCAACATATTTAGACTTGTTTTTCTCAAAAATGTTCAACTTCATACTCAAAACCTCCGATTTGTTTTGCTTAACAGTGGCCCTGATACTCCATTGTACTAGTCATGATGTAAAAGACATTAGCGTGATGACAGTTTTACAAGCAAAATTGTTAGTTTTTAACGTGTTTTAATAATGTATTGATAATGATTGATCGCTGTCTAGATAATCATCCTCCTTGTCATTGGTCCAGGTGTTCTCTCAGTGCTGCTGGACCAGCAGATAGCTTCCTGTCCATCAGAACAGCTCAGAGTGATGTTTTGCGGAGACGCCATCATCCGGCCCGACACTGGCCCAAACCCGGTGAGCCGACAGGCCGCTAAGGTACTTCCATAAACGTGGAGCCATTCATTGGATGAAGAAGCTTAAAATTAAACTTACGGCATCAGTCTTGTCTGTTGGGGACAGATTTCACACACACGCTCACACACGTGTGCTTACGAATTTTAGTTGACGTGCAAATCTGACTTTGTGGACCTCAGACCAGACAAAGTCTTGAGGAGCCCCTGTGATTTCTGGCACCCCCCTAAGGGGGCCCGGATCCCAGGTTGGGAACCAATGAGTTGCATCATCAGTGACGTGAAGCCACAGGTTAACCCTGTTATTGAAGCGCACAGATGATGACATCAGATCATCTATCATCTATGGTGTCACAAAGCAAGCATGCTAGTCCACATTATCTGAACTGTGACATCAGTGATCTCACAGAACTTTAAAAAAAAAATCTGATCGGTTACATCAGTGATTCCCAAACTTTTTTCCTTCCTGACCCCCCTTCTTGTATCTAAGGACAGCTGAGTCCCCCCGCCCCAGCCCGAATAATAACTTGCTGTATAAAGCATTGCTTTACACATACTTTAACACACCTGTGCATCCAAGAATGCTCAAACATCTAAGACTTGTAAAGGATAATTCACATTCTTCACACACTCTTCTGCAGAGTTTCTCAGCTCAGCTGGGCAAGATGCGGCAGAGGTTTGGCTTCTTCGACAGCCCTCTCAGCTTCATCCTGGTGATGTCGCATGGTGGCAGGGACAGCTGCGGCGATGCTTTACGGACACTGCGATCCCGTGGAGTGAGCGTGGATGAGGCGTACTGCCTGGCTGGGGCCCCACGGGGACCCATCCTCTCCCTGCTCCAACCTCACTTCCAGCTCAGTGACGGCCTCAGCAGCCTTGAGGAGTGATGACATCATCGACAGGATGTGTTGTCACATGAACTCAAAAAATCTTCACTGTGTCTTTGAAACAAGCTGCCACGTCCTCAGACTGAATTCAAACCTGTTTGAACAAATCTGTTCAGCTCGATGAGCCTTAATGGGCAGATCAATCATCCTGATGTAAAGATAAGTGAAGCCCCGCCCACCAGCAAAATTCAAACCACAGTATTGGATGCTGTTACACGGAAATAAACTGGTCATGTTTTTTTGTTGTTGTTGTTGTTGACAAACGTGTTTGTTTTTGTTGTTTTGTTTTTTCAGAAAGAACTCTGATTTGAATTTGCTGATATAAATTAAAGCCAAACCAATAGTAGATTTTTGGGGCTGACATCATTACCGGTATTAGGGAGTAAAAAAAATTCAATATCAATATATCAGGTGATTTTCTATATATACAGAAGATAATATACAGAATATACTTACACATTTTTCACAACAATCCCTCAAATGTGGTTATCAAACACTGGTGACAATGATATGAAATTGAGGCAGGATATTTTACTTTACTGATATACTTTATATACAGTATATTCAACTTAAAATAAGGGGTCAAATATACATAAAATACTGCCTATAAAACAAAACAATGAAAATAATCTGTATTATGTTCTGTAAATAAAAAAAAGGTTTCATATTGACACATATCGGACAGCATATATGCCGATAGGCCAAACGTCGGCCAATAGTATCAGCCAACTAATATATTGGTTGGGCTCTAATAATAAATCAATCTGAACATGTGTAACTCTACTACAGTCCAGTAGAGGGATTAATTCTCCTGTTTCCAGAATAACTGTAATGCTCACTTGTGCTTAAGTCCCCCGAAGTCCTGAAAGATAATGTTTTTTGTACAACCCCAAATCCAAAAGAGTTGGGACATTGTGTAAAACATAAATAAAAAACAGAATGCAATGGTTTGCAAAAACTTTTCAACCTATATTCAATTGAATACAGTACAAAAGTCAATTTATTTAATGTGCAAACTGATGTTTTTTGTAATATTTGTTAATATTACTTAACAAATTGTGAAATTTACAGTCTATTAGTCCATCTAACGTGTTGCAGGAATGTTACTGTATTCAATTGAATATAGATTGAAAGATTTGCTAATCATTGCATTCTGTTTTTATTTCCTTTTTACATGACTTCCCAACTTTTTTGGAATTGGGGTTGTATCTTGTGCACACAAGATCAAAAAGATCTCATTAAAGTGGCAGAACTTCTGTCTGGAAAAAAAAGAGAAATACAGCTCTGTGTGTGTGTGTGTGTGTGTGTGTGTGTGTGTGTGTGTGTGTGTGTGTTCTTGTCGATGTGATGTTTAAAGAAGACCAGCAGGTGGCAGCAGAGAATTTCACACAAAGACGGACACAGACGGAGGCAGTCAATATAAAATAACAAAAGGCTCTACCAATCTTTAAGGAGGTTCTGGTGATCTTTGGGAAGGTTCAAAGTGTCCATCCACCTCCAGCAATGCTCAGGGAGGTTTCAGGGGTCCTTGAGGCAGTTCATGGGGTCCCTGAGGGGACTAAAAGAGTGTTTCAGAGTGTTCCAGGGGTGCCTAAAAAGTCAGGACCTCTGGAACCTTCTCAAATATCAAGCCTGATATAGTTTGCTACACCGGTACTCCTGCTCATTTTCCAAACTGCTGACTTCCATCCACTGTAGGTAATACACTGCCTATGGATAAGTATTTCATACAACCCTACGTCAAAAAAAAACAACTTAACTATCCTTTTAAAACCTCTAAAGGATCACTAGATTCCCTCTAACCTGCTCAAGGAATCCTAGAGCAGTGGTTCCCAACCTTTTTCCTCAGGGGAACCCTTGTCTATCACTGAGTAAACTAACGACTCCTGATAAAGGATATGTACGTCTGTGTTTGTTTGAACATTATCAGTCCATTATAACAATTAAGTGATTATACGATAACCGGGATAATTTTGGTCAATATAATCCTGATATGAAATTTCCCTGCAGGTTCATGTGATCAGTTTTAGACATCTGAGGATGTAAAACAGAGCACTAGCTGATGTCATCAGAAGCCGCCATCTCATCTCTGCTGCCACAAATTAAAACATGTTCAGTGAAATGAGACAGTCAGATGTGGTGGTCCTTTTGTGACAGTCTCATATTGCCTAAATGATCTGGAGCAGAAAACACTTTGTTTTCATTATCCTGAATGTGGTTTCTGATGAACGCTGCCATCAACACCTCCTGTTCGTCTCCACCTCCTGAACACAAGCACATCTATATTATACAGTGAATTAATGAACCGTTTTTCTTCCCTGCCCTTGAGTATGTTTGGAGGTTCTTCAGGAGGTTGCAGCTGTCCTAAAAGAGGCTGTAGTGGTCCTTGAGAACGCTCCATTGGTATTAACGGCGGTGATGTGGGTCCTTGACCAGGGCCCATTGGTCCATTAGATGTTTGAGGCAAGGACAGATATTTCATGCCAAGTTTAGTGGGGACAATTAACATGTTCCAGCCTGTTGGTACAAAGTTTCAGAGTGACAGAGACACGGAGTGTCCCTGTAAGTATAGTAAAAGCTATCAGTCTTTGATGCAGGGTAAGGGGAGACAGAGAGCTTCTGTGCTGCTGCCAGAAGAGTGCTGACTGAGATTACAGCATGGGAATAAATAATAATAGATTTGTGTAATATTTATCACTTTCTCCTTGATGGTCTGAATAACACTAGACTCACAGCTAGTTATTTAATTCATATATTTGATCATTTGACAGTAAAAAGAAACCCATGGCTATATGTAGGCAGGTGGACCAAACCACTGTGAGGCATAATGAGGGGGAGCACACAATCTTTCAAAACTTAAAAATGTATTGTTTTGCATCTATAATTCACACAGGTGCTTTGTCAAAATTCTGGATCTCATTGACTAACTGACTAGACACAAACAGACAACACTTGTTATATTGTTATCAAAATTATGACTATTGCAATTCAGTAATTCCTGGATATTGATAGGGCCAATTCTGAACCCTTGCTTAGAGGAAGATTTCAGTCATGCTTGAATATTATTTATTTATTTTTTAGGTTTTATAAGACTTTGTAGACTCCCAGTTGTGTTCCTTATGCATTCAAACAATCAAATTTTAGTCAAAGTATCTCTGTTTTAGCATCAAAATGCTTTATTTTAAAACCCTTTTCTCACACGATGACAGTGCTCCATATAAACCCCCTAAGTTGAGGGAGGGGAGGACATCAGCACTGTAACTACGTCACTGCTTATTGCTAATGGCTGAGTCGGAGCATCCATTTGAAAAACCCGCAAAAGAACACAGATGGAGTCTCTCCAGTGGTCCTTGAGATGGTTCCAGGGGTCCTTGGTATCCCAGTGGTCCTTGAGAGGGATAATTTGTACTGTGAGTGGTTCCAATGTTATCTTAGATGTGGTTCCAGTGTTCCTTAAAAAGATTCCACTGGTCCTTGTAGAGGTTCTTTGGGTATTATTAAGCACCCGGCCAAATCTGAATGATTAAAAAATAGACCTGAAAATGTCCTCAAACATGGACGCTCGTCTTTATTGTACATGTCCAGACATATTTGAGCCACCAGAGCCAGAGGACAGTGGTAGGTTTCTGTTTTTTTTTTCTTCTTGCTTATAAGGCCAATGACTAAACTAAAAGTGGAGTTGTGTTATATTTCTGCAAGGTCTCCATAGAGAGACAGGAGGTGTGGTCAGTGCCACTCTGTCATCCTGGGAGGTTTGGATGACATAACTGCATGCTCATCCATCATGAGTGCAGACAACAAGGCCTCAAAATTAAAAAGTTATGACTCACCCCATGGCCTTCAAACCACAGTCAAATGAGAAGAGAGAGTCCAGACCCTCATCGGTGTTTGTTTTAAATTAAAGAGATCAAACCAGATTATAGAAGAGTTAGTGATCATAACGCTGTAGGGGAACAAACTCAGCTAAACTATTAAGTGATTGTTTGTCTTGCTCAGCGGGGACGTGGATTCAGAGTCAATAACATCATCAGCTCCATGTCCTCCAGCTTTGTCCGTCCACAACCGTTAACTTTATTCTCCTACCAAATGTCCTGCTGTCACCATTTTGTCATTGATGTGTACCTGAAAATATCCCGATTTGTAAAATAAAGTGGAAACAGAAGAAGAACCTCTTATCAATGGTTCTTCAAATTCAGGTTCTGGGAAGAACCATGTTACAAGTTGGTGATTACTTAGAGGTGTAAGTAATGAAGTACAAATACTTCATTACTGTACTTAAGTAGATTTTTCATCTGTACTTTACTTGAGTATTTGTTTTTCTGACAGCTTTTTACTTTTATTCCCTATGTTTTTGAAGACACATATCTGCACTTTCTACTCTTTACATTTTCAAAACAGGCTCGTCACATTAGCTTTAATGCATTTGAGTGGAATTATTGATTATTTCAATTTACCTTCCCATCATAAACTGATTTCAACCTAAATGTATGGGACAATAACATATAGAAAAGACAATTCCTTGGTGTTTCCATCAGTACATATCACGCACGAGAAAAGTAACACGACAAAAGATGTAACATGACAAAAAGGACAAGAGGTTTTTTTGCACAAGTATCTGTGCTTCCACAGATGTTAAAAGTGAACGATGAGGCTCATGCTGCAGCTGCTTACATGTAGATGTTGGCAAAAAGGATGTATATAATGACATTAAAATCAATGATCCTCCCTCCTCTTTTCTTTTCTCTACTCCTTCTGCTTTCTGCCACAGGCAGGAAGGTCATGATGGAGGGAGGAGGAGGAGGAGGAGGAGGAGGATGTTGAAGCATCTGTTGGATCCTGAAGCAAACTAGAGTAGAAAAATTACAGTGATACAACATGTGAAAACTGTTTTTCTGTATAAATTAATTTATCAATCAAATGGCAATCTAATTCTATAATTTATGAACGTGTGAATAGATTCTGTGTCTAAACAGTCTGTAATAATGTGGAGTTTTAATTTAAGGAATATCTCAGCACCAAGAGTCATTTAAAAGAAAAAAACACTAAACTGAAAACAATGTCACCTGGAAACAGGTGAGGTCATGTGACAGCATCATCTCACATGATCTCAGCTCATTTTTTTTAAGAGGAAAACTGATGTTCAGATGTTGAGTCTGACCGGCGGCGGTGATTTCTGACTGCCTGAGTGAAAACAGCAGCTGAGCTCCGACGCCCTGACAAACACTCTGGATCTGAATCACACAAACTCGTTCATACCCGTTCATACATCTGATTAACATAAAACACAGAGAGGAGGAGACCAACAGCATGTCTGCCTGATCAGTACAGTTTCCCAGAGGGACCCAGCGTGGCCTCCCTCATCCTGAGACCTATTTTTAGCCTCCTGGTAGACAAATGGAGGAGACTTATAAAATTTCAGTTTATAGTGAAAGCATCTCCACCTCTTTGTGGAGCATTATGACTTTTATTCTTTGGTGCTTATGCTAGAAACACTGCAGTGACCACATGTTAACACCTAAGCCAGAGGCTCCCAAACTATCGTGAAAGCTCCTCTATTGTAAGATGTCTTTAAAAGTCCAAACAGTTTTTTCAGCCTCTGTTGGGCGCTTTTGTTTCAAGTGACGCTGAGGTTTAGACTATTTCAAACATTCATTTGAGAGGGGCGTTTGTATCCATTCTTATGTGTGGCAGTAAATCTATACTTTATGTATGCTGCATTGTACTTGCAAGTTTACTTCACCAGGAGATCTTCAGACTTATTGCAGCTAAGCTTTTGTTTGTTGTTTTTGTTGTTTCAGGCCTTTTCCTTTTCAAAAACGTGTCAGTTTTTGTGAGTAAGTGCTAACTTTCAAGAGCAGAGCAACTTCATAGCTGGCAGCGGGCAGTCCAGGTCAACACTGACGTGATGACATGATGAATAATGTTTTGATTGGCAGACGATTAATTAAGACCACCCTGACCCATTCAGCTACTACCCCAGCCATTCATCAATACCAAAGCAACTGCTTGGAAACCATGCCAGCCGTGCATCAACACCATAGCAACCACTCAGCAACCACCCAAGTAATACCATATCACAACTTCCTAGCAACTGCTCAGCAACCAATTACTTCAGCCACGTATCAACACCATAGCAACTACTTGGCACCAACACTTGTAACTACTAGTAATACCTCAGCAACCATTTAGCATCCACTATGGCAGTACCTTGTAACCTTTAGGTTCCCAGAAACTACAAATCAGCCTCCTACAAACCCCAACAACCACATAGCAACACCTTAGTAAACACGTCCTTTGTATCTTGAAAATGCTCCCAATTAGATACTAGGTGGTGACAAAAAGTTAATGACTTTTGCTCAGTTTGTCTTCGTTTGTATTGTAGATGTGACAAACATTGCAGCCTCTAGGTGACGCTAGCAGCACTTTACACTGGTACTCTGGTTGTATGTTGTATGTTTACAGTTTTCATATAAAAAAAAGTGTGCAGTGTTTGAATATGAGAAATATGAGTGTAACTGAAGAAAATGGGTTATAATTTTAATCAGGTTTTGATCTGCCTCCACTGATGTGTGTCAGTCGTCTTGATTTAAATAAATCCAGATGTTAAGACTAAACAGCAGCAGAGGATTCCTGCAGTTAGCTGTCAGAGGGGGGGATTCCTCCTCTCTGCCTTCTGGCCATGCAGATCTCTGCTCACTCCTTCAATCCACACTACAAAAAATGTCCCACCAACATGTTTTGGCCTCGGAAACTGACCTCTTTAATCCTCATGGATGCTTTGGTTTAATTTCAGATTCTAGTAGACTTAGTAGACACAAAGTTTCCAAAGATACCAAAACTATCAATCTTTCAAATTACTGTGAAACAAGAATCTATTAAAAAAAAAAAAAAACATTAACTACTCCTTTATTTTCCACTGAAAACACACCAATGCTCTTAGCCAGGCAAAAAGTAAACCCTTTTTAAAAATACCTTAATTTACTTACTTTTACCAAATGAAGTAGATTTTAAGAGATACACGTTGCTGTTGCATGTTGTTAATCTGCTACTACTAACACATAAAAAAAACTTAAGTAACTTAACACCTTAAATAACTACACATTGACTTTTCGCCTAACGTATCAGGACTCGGGTTTCTCACGCTTCATCCTTCTCCTGTCATAATTGCTATGTCCACTAGAGGTCGCTAATTAACAATGTTGTAATAATCTGCTTGCTCTGCTGCTTGCACCTGACTCTGTTTGACTCGAATTATATATTAATGCAAAATAAAGGAATTTTAAAGGACTGGTATTGTAGAATTTAGTGACATCTAGCTGTGACCCTGCAAATTGCAAACATCTCATGTCTCCCTCCCCTTCAAAGCGAGTAGGACAATCTACAGTAGCAGCAAAACTCTTGAAAAACTCAAACGGCTGAATCTACAGCTGTGTTTGGCTTGTCTGTGCTAGGCTACAGCAACATGGCAGCCTCCATGGAGGAGGAGCCATACCCTAGATATAAAGGGCTCATTATAAAGTAATGAAAACACAGATTAATTTCAGGTAATCCAAAAGTATTCAGATTAGAATACATTTTTTGCATTTTTTCAGGTTGAGTTAATAATTACAAAAAATGCCATGTAATTTGGTAGTAGTAGTAACTGACTACATTTCAAAGTAATCTGACCCACCCCTGGTTATGAATATTATATTCTATTTCTGCCATATTCTGTGAATAAATCTCTGAAAATCTCACACACTGGTCCTTTAAGAGAAAGGACTCAATGCAGTGGATTCACAGAGTATTGAACATACAGCTCTCACATCGTTCTCTATATTATCTTGTCTATAAATATCTATTTTACTGCTTCATGCGCCTCACTGTGACATGTCCTCTAAAATTTCAATTAACTGTTAAATAAAGTTGTGGATATTTTTTGCAGCGGTCGCTCCTCTCTCTCCACACACACACACACAGACAGATGAACAGAGAGACAGACGGACAGACAGACAGATGGACAAACTGTGTCTCCTGCTGGAGCTCAAGGACTGTAGGACACCGTAAAGCGCAGCTGATAAGCGGCTTTAATCGGCTAATTTGGCCCCGGTGGCCTTTAGCAGGCTGCAGGTGAACACACACACACCGGAGCCGAAAACAGCCGCAGTCCGACATACACAAAACTCACCACGGGCTGCTCTTCATCTACAACCTGAGCTTTTAACTGAGGACACATGGATTCACTCCTCAACTTTCTGACGATTAGAGGATTTTAATGCGCAATTTCTCCTCAGTTTTTTCTATCTTGACGACAAAAATGTTTCTTCTGAGGAAGACAAACGGAACTTTATTAGAATCTATTTAATAATTATGAGTTAACGGTGTAAAAGTGGGTCTTATTCTGTAAATAAGTCCGAACTTCCACCTGTTTCCAGTCTGTTTGACGCGGAGTTCTTTGCGTAAAGTGCGCACCGGAGCGCACTGGAGTTCCACGGCAGAGTCTGAGTCTCCGTGATGATGGCACCACAGTGCAGGGACCAGAGTCCAGCTCGGCCTTCATGAGAGCCCGCTGGCCGCGCTGCTGCGGCTCGGACCGGGACGGAGCGGAGGAGCCGCGGCGGAGATGGCAGCCAACTTGAGCGCGGCGGTGGCGACCTCGGAGGCGGCCGAGAGGGGCCACAACCTGCCCGCCCTGGTGTTCGGGGTGCTGCTGATCGTGGTGATTATCTGCGGGAACATGCTGGTGTGTCTTAGCGTGTTCACGGAGAAGGCGCTGAAGACCACCACCAACTACTTCATCGTCAGTCTGGCGGTGGCCGATCTGATGCTGGCGGTGCTGGTGCTGCCGCTCTTCGTCTATTCCGAGGTGAGACCAACCTAAACCTTTTGTCTGTGTGTGGTCTGACTCGTTACTTTGAGTACTTTTTGCTTAAAATGTTCACCTCTCAGCTGCATCTAGAGCTCCAGGGGCCCCAGACGGGTTCAGGGGCCCCACTGAGCTGCTTGAGCTTTAAATTTCATCCAGTCCAGATGCAGGTGTGTCGGATCTCTACACAGCAGTTGTCATGGATTCCAAATTTCATCTCGTATCTGTTTTTTGTTTTTGTTTTTTTTTAATCCCATTTGATATCAAAGAACCTTTAAAACACCCAAATAAACATCAGTTAACCCCCGAAAACACACCAAAACAACTTAATCTAACCAAAGGTGAGCCAGAGATCCCTTAATTTGTCCATTCATTTGGAAAAGCAATAATCAAGCCCCTTAAAATACCTTTATTTGAAAGGCCCTCAAGTGGGCCTTGACTTCCTGATTGTTAAGAGGCAAACCTCTTTAAAATACCTTAATTTCCATAACTCTTAAGTATCAAATTGGGTCAAATTTAACAGTACTATCCCCTTAATTTGATTTGCTGCTCACAGGAACATTAGACTAATCTTATCTAAGTTTACGTTCTACTTACCAAATCCACAGTAACACCATCACCAATCCATTAATTAATGGATCAATTAATGGATTATAATTAATTAAGTTGTTTTAGTTGTTTATATGCTTGGTTTAAAGGGTTTTAAGGGGTTAAAATCCCTTAATATGAGCCAAAAAGGATGAAAGTCATCACAAAATTTGCATGTTAAAGTTATTTTAAGGTATATAAGCAATGTCTGCCATGTTATTTTGTCAGGTGTTGGTAAGAGTTTTTTACAGCTTAACCCATGCAGATAAACCATTAAATAATGTATTAAAGGTGTTTTAATTCACTATCTACTTGGTTTAAATGGGTTTTAGGGGCTCCACGTGATAAGAGGTTTATTACTTATTGAATTATGCACCATTAAGACTCTTTAATATGTCAAAATCCATTCATTCATAAATCAACTATCCCCTTACAATCCCATTAAAATCACCTTAATTACATCATCAACTTGCAGCCTGGAGCTCCAGGGGCCCCTGGCTGGTTCAGGGGCCCCACAGAGTTGCTTGTGGCTTGAGGTTTAAATTTCATCATGTCCTCAGAGTCCATATGCAGGTCTGTTGGGTGTTTCCACAGCAACTGTCATGGATTTCAACATTTTTCTCTCAAATCCGTTTTCATCTCTTTTTACCATTTAACAAAAGAACCCTTAAAACACCCAGATAAACCTTAATTTACCCCCTTAAAGATTTTATTTGAAAAGCTCTTAAGGGGGGCTTTACTTCGTGATTGTCACGAGGCATACATCAATAAAAACACCTTAATTTCCAGTGAGCTTTATTATCAAAGTGGGCAGAATTTAACAGAATTCCCACCTAACTTACATATGTACAAACTGCTGGTGACAGGAACATTATTTTATCTCTGTTCTCTGTTTGTCTTCTACCTCTGTTTGTCAAATCTAAAGCAACACCAGGACCAACCCATTAATTAATGGATCAATCAATGAATTATAATATACTATGGGTGTTTTCTAGCTCTTTGTCTGCTTGCTTCTCAGTCATGGCTTTTTGTCAGGTGTTGGCCAGAGGTTTTTTCACCTTAAACCGTTGAGATAAACCATTAAAACCCTGTAATATATCACAACCCATTAATTTATCCCCTTAAATACCATTAGAAACACCTTAATTACATCATCATCAAATCATCAATACAATTTGAAGGTAAATCATAAAGGGATTCAACAGACAGGAACAACAGGTTTCACACCAGATATTTGTTGCTCAAATCTTTTTGTTCTCACAGTTCAGTTCAGATCTTCATGGTCCCATTGGAGTGAATTCTCTTTTGCACCAAGGAAAACTAAAAATAACTTGAGATAAATGAACTCTTTTCAGCCTCATTTCCCATCAGGGAGAACGTGACACAACCAAATGTTGATGGTCATGTGTAGCTTGGATCACTAAAACAACACAGAGAGAGGTTACAGCCAAGTGTGACAAGTTGTTTTTGTCCTGTGACCCCTGAATTTAATGCAGTGTCTTCTTGCAACCCCTCATCATAGGTTGCATCTTTATATGTTGTGAGAATATCTTAGATTTTCCACATGCAACACAGAACAAAGCAGCTCATAGATGACACAACAAGACAAAATAAAAAAACAATAAAAATAGCTACTCTACTCTCCACGCCCCCTGCCACAGAAACAAGTCAACATGAAATGTACTGTATGTGTGTCAACAAATAGCAGAGTTATGCAGATTACAGAATAGACAATGTACAAAGACAGGCTAGGCCTGTTTAATAAATCCTTAAAGGTTGTGAATGCAGACTGTACCATGACTTCTTAGTTGCAGCAATGTTTCAATCAAAAAAACAAGAGACAAAATCACAAATCAGCAGGACACAGGCAACGTTTTTCTGCTTCTCATACACACACATCATGAATCATTATCATCTGAGCTTTGTGAATTATGCAGGAGCCAAAGTAAGTGGCTAGTTCTGTCTGTTTGACAGCGGTTGGTCAGTGGGTCGGTCTTGGCCGGTCTCGGTCATTTGGTGCATCTTTGGTCTCCGTGTCAGAACACCGGAACAGTGCGGCTGCCAGGGTGGCACACACAACAACGCACACATCATTGTCTTAATTAGTGAGGATAAATGTTTGGAAATTATAATGTAATGAGCCAATAAACACACAACACTGACATATTTTTACTGTTATTATTTATCAAAGGAACCTGATGTTTTAGAGCTCCCCCCAAATATCCCAAAGATTTTCAAGTTCAGCTGCAAAACATATTTTAGCCACCTGAAAAATCAGCTCAAGTGTATGCTATATTCAGAATATTATCATTACTCTACCTCAGTGTTTCTGAACCCTGGTCCTCAGGGACCCCTGCCCTGCATGTTTTAGATGTTTTCCCTGCTCTAACACAGCTGGTTCCAATGATCAGGTCGTCATCAGGCTTCTGCAGAGGCTTGATGATGAGCTGATCATTTGAATCAGGTGTGTTGGAGCAGGGAAAACATCTAAAACATGCAGGGCAGGGGTCCCTGAGCATAGACATATATACGTAGACGCCGCATTGACTGCTGCTGCCGCTTAGAGCGACGTGCCTATGCGGCGGCCATCTTGGAACAGCACCACTCGCTCCTACAGTGCATTAAGTCTATGGAGAAATCACATGTTTGCACTATAAAAGTGATCATAAATCGATCAATTGCCAACATATATTCACGCGGGTTGTTTGTTACAAACGTCAGACATGGAGGACAGACAGGCAGACATAAATAGAATAAAAGGAACCCAGAAAACGTTCAGATGTATTTATGTCTTT
>JAJHUR010074339.1:0-24022 GCA_027495735.1 Lutjanus campechanus
TAAAGTGAAACCGATACCAATGGAGTACTTCATTTGATACCTTTTTTCAAAGGTTCTTCTTTATGAAGAATGCTTGCAGTGATGCCGCAAGCAAAAACAAATAAATGGTGATTTTTTTTTCAGGATCTGGGTGCCAAAAGGATTGAATGCAGGTATTGTTTGACTGGAGAGGTTTCAATACTACTTGAATTATTTCAATCACTACCTTAAAGGTACTGAGTACTGATACTCAACCCTAGTCATGAACATGAATGGATCTTTATGAATGTTTACGACCGTTGTTAAGTGTCATTTGGCCAGTTCTGTCATTTTAAATGCAAAGTAGACATTGTTTGAGATGTCTTTGTTATGACAACTTGACATTATTCAAGGCAACAATGTCTTTGTTTTGACTTTAACATTAACTGAGATAACCTGACAGTATCTATGTAATAACAACTTATCATTATCAGTACAACATAATCATAAACATATCATAGCAGGCCAAATGATCAAAGTTAAAGAAACTATTTAGCACCACCATTATGGGTTGACATTGCATTTTTTTGTGTCACTATCTGGGTAATCAGTATATTTGTTAAGTGAACGTACTGTGTACAGGAATGGTGCTTTCTGATGCAGCTCGCCTTTATACTGGACAATGGCTTTCAGATGAGGGAGCTGATCTTTAACCTGTTGAGAAAGACAAATTAAACTAAGTCACACAGGGAGAGATTTTTTTCTATCTTTGCAAATAGTTATTATAGACACACCAAAGGCTGGTGCTGCAATAAAACTCCTGACCTGCAAGATTTTCTCAAGCTGTTTCTGGTTCTCCACAACCAAGATGTTGGCCTCAGAGTTGGCAGCCACATACTGACAAGCTTCAGGCGAGTTGGTCGTGTAAATTCCAGTCGCCAGACCCCTGTGGCACAAGTCAGATTTCATAGAAAAAAAAAACATGATTTGCTGTGGATTTTGCTTATTCGTTGCAGTTTGTATCACAAACTGGCAAATAATTACACAAAATTATTGTTTTTGTAAAATCTTAAAAAAAACAGAAAGTCTCATTGAGAAAAAACTATTTCTCGAGACTAATAGCCAAAGTTCTAGTAAAAGGCGGTGTTAAAAACATAAGACAGATAACACAAGTACATAAAGTACACATGTTCAAGGTCATTTATCCGGCCAACAGCTGGATATAACAATACTTTTTTTTCTGTGTCAGAAATGACAAGCCTGACAACTTCATTGGGTTTCCTGACAGGTTAAACTGGGACGAAGCAAACAGGTATGGGCAGAGACAGAGATTGACCATGAGATAAACATAAACAGAGATAAATGTGTAGTATCAGATGAAACCAGGCTGAGGCACATCAAGCAGACGATCCTTAAATGTGATCTTACCCGGCAAAAATGCAGCCGACGTCTGAGATGAACCACTCAGGGGCGTTGAATCCCAGAATCCCTACGCCGTGATAACGCTCCAGCCCCAACTAAAAGACAAGTTGTATGTTTTTTAAAGAGCATGTATCTTTAATGAATGACACTGTGGCACAGTGCTTCCATGACTCTTGACCTACATTTTGTGTCCAACACCATGACAGGAACATGTCATGAACATGTCCATGAAACAGGAGATGTAACACAAGCTGTGAATTCCACACACCTAAAGTATTCATTTTCAGCTGCCCATTCTCAAAGGGAGCAAATTCTGAGGTACTGTTTACAGAGCAGGTGCCAGGAATTGAAGCTCTTGTGTGGCTTGTAATTGCTTGACTATACTGTAGTTCACTGCCATACTAGTTTAGATCATACAGTAGGTGTAGAATATTAAATACAGTGCAGGCAGATGGATGTTTTGGCTCTACTTCAGCAAACAGTGACTCTGACATCCAAGTATTGACTTTCTGCTTTGCTGCTGTTTGCTAAAGATGAAACTAAAAGCATAAAGGCCCTGAAGCAAGTAAGAAGTGAGTAGTCCAGTTTGTATACCAAAGGCTACAATTCCTACATTTTTGACCCAAAATGGATAAAGACAACTTAAAAGTAAAGCTCAAACTTTAATTTTACAGATAATGTTTGATTCAAAATCCAATGTGATGGAATAAAGAAAAAAACTGCTCAAATAATTCCTGACTGCACTGCAGTAATAGTAGATTTTCTTGTACAATATATGCAGAACAAATCTATTTGCACACAAACAAACCTTGAGGAAACTTTTGGCAGCTGCCCGGCATTGTGCATAGTATTGCGTCCATGTCAAGGTCACCCACTTGCCCTCTTTTTTGGAAACCAAGGCTGGATGATCCCCGTACTTGTTCACCGTCTCATGGAACATCTCGTGGATGGTGACAGGAGCGTCCGAGGCTGCGCCTGAGCCCTCCATCCTCAGCCTGACTGCCTTGTCTCTGCTGGTGGTCCATAGCTGGTCAGATGGGGAAAGAATTGTGGCCACAGTCGACGTCCACACGGGAATTGCCTTAGGTTCTTCTGTGCTGGGACAACAGGGACAGCCACATTTACCTGCCATTAATCACAGTTCACAAGACGCCACAGCAAGACGCAGCAAGCTTCCTCTTCAGCAGAAGAGTCAGGGGTGTGACAGGACTGCAATTATCACCGTGGGTTTGTTTCACCAGGAACTGTGTCAAGAAAGGGGAAGGCTATGTCATCTGCATAACAAAACAAGAAACGATGGAATGTCCATGCCTACCTGCCAATCCGGTTTGTTTAGAGGAAGCTATATGATTATAATGTAAAGTAGACTTGAGTTACTGGAGTGAGAGTATTAAAGAACACACACACACAATAACACTGTATTTATTTTCCAAAAATGCATGAAGGCTTTGCTTAGACTCACCTGTTATTTGCTTTTTTTCCCTACCTTTTTAAAAAAAATTTGCACTGAATTTTATTTTTTGGGCAGGCGGCAGTAGCTCAGTCTGTAAGGACTTGGAAGGGTCACCAGTTTAAGTCCTGCGAGAACCAAAGTACAGAGTGTGGACTGGTAGCTGGAGAGGTGCCAGTTCATCTCCTGAGCACTGCCAAGATGCAAGACACCAAACCCCTAACTGCTTGAGGCGCCTGACTATATGTATGTGTGCAGCCCCCTCACTCTGACAACTCTCTCAGATGCATGTCTGTAGGTCCTGTTTGTGCATGTGTATGTATTTAGGGCCTCTGTGTGTATGTACAGAAATTACAACAGAGTGAAAACAATGTAATTTCTCCTTGGTGATTAATAAAGTATGCCTTCTTCTTCTCCTATTTTGCTTTCCTCCCATCACTTTGTCCACGGTGTTAATGCTGAGTCTCACCAAAACTCTAGGAAGGTATTGATTTTTTTGTTCCTTCTTTGTGCTTTGTTTGCTCTTCTGCAAATAGTGAAAAGTCTCTTTTATCTTACTGTCAGCATGTTCTGAATACTTTAGCCCTCAAACATTCCATCTACTGTTACAGCACTTTGACCCCAGGTGCCTTTTCCTCTTCACAGTGACACTTGCAACTTCACAAAACTGCAACACTACAGTCTACTGGTGTGACTGTTTGAGAGAAACTATGACACCTAGTGATGAGTAGAAAATAAATGTCTTGTCTGAATGACAAATATGCAGCTGTATATGCAGTAAGTAGTAGTAGTAAGTAGTAGTAAGTACAGAAAGATTATGCAATTTAGTTTTTTTTTTTTCTTTCTTGCATTTGTTTAGATAGCTGGCTCCTTATTGGCTGCGTGACGCCGTGCTGCTGGCAGAAGCCCAAAGCCTCAGGGCTCAGCTTATCAGTGGGCTCCCTGATGCTGTTCACGACACTCTAAGGAAACAGAGAGAAGGGTCATTATTGCTGTTATTGTTATTGTTTTATTTAGCACCTCAGCCTTTGCTGTGTCCTCAGTGGGTACAGGAGGGATGTTTTCTCCACCAATGATCAGTTCTCTATGAGCGATATAAAGGCCAAGCATTCGCTCATTCCAGCTTCTTAAATATTTATTTTGCACCATGTTGCATCATATTTTTAAATAAAAATCAGTAGTTCAGATCCCTCCTACAAACACTGTACACAAAACTGATGATGCAAACATGAAAAATGAAAAAAATGCACACAATTTTGAACCCAGTTTAGTCAATTTGTTCAAAGCACTCACTTTTTTTTATTGACAATCATGGGACATCTATCACAAAATAAACATTTCAATATTTCCTAAACTGTACATGGAGAAGCACAAATTCAAATGTATGTGTTACATTTTGCACATGCTTGTGATTGGAGAAATTAAGGCCATTGATACATATATATACTGTATATATCTATACATCTATATATTTTTTAAATAATTTGTTGGCCTTTATCAGATGGTACAGCTTTCAGACAGAAAGAGGAGGAGAGAGGAGGGACAAAATGCAGCAAAGGGTCGAAATCAAACCTCTGCAAGTGAGCTACCGGTGCCACATCCATAGATAATCTTATCACATTATAAATATAATTATTGAAACTTTCAGTTTTTCCCAGATGGGGATTATCATACATAAAATATTAGACCAGAAACTGGCAATTAATACTGTAAAATCTTTAAATACATTCTGCTGCTTCAAAAATAAAATACATTTGCTTATGGCCAAAACAAGAGAGTTTCATTTTTCAGGCCACAGTGGTTATGGTTTACGAAATTGCCTTTAACAGATGAAAAGAAATATAAAAGTTAACCTCCCTAAATGATGATTGTGTTCTCCACCCTGTCTGTTCAGTTGTGTATGCCACACAGAAAATGGCAAGATTTTGGCTCTGATTTAAATGTTTTATTTACAAAATGTGCACAGCTGCTGTGAAACTGTATGTACATTTAACAGCTTAAATATCGATTTGGAGCAGAAACCTGACATATTAACACACAGCAGCACAAACCTTGATGCCATTAAATACAGCACAATCAGAATCTGATTTTTTTCCACTTAAATCTCTTTTGCACTTTTAACATTCACATGATCAGAGGTTTATATATCTCCCAACATGACGTCTGGGCACAATACAATGTTCATAAACATGCCCAAAGTGTCTCATGACCATCTCTCTTCAGCATTGTCATCTCTTATCATCGCTGTGCAGTTCAGACTACTGTTTTGCCACTGCATACAATTCATTTATTTTCTCTTGGTACATCTTCACAACAATGGGCCTCCTCAGTTTCATAGTGGGTCCTGCAAGGACAAAAAGGAAAAGCAGGTTTAATTTATCTAAATCTCTTTAGATTCAAGACTGAGATTCAGTGTCTACTGAGCAACACCCAGACATCTGTGGCTTTTAAAATGCTCCTGTGGGAGATTAATTCACTGGAATGTTGTCTGGCATGTGGCACAGTCAAAAGGCTTCTCTGATTACAACATAACCTTGATTAAGCAGTAAATTAAAGAATGATTGTAGAATAAACTTCCTCATTCCTTAATGCCAGAATCCTGCGTAGACCTTTGCCCCAGTTTTAATGCCAAAAGGAAGGGCCATAAAAAAAAGCAAAACAAATTCCAGTGACTCACCCAGTTCTCCTCCTCCGACAGAGAAGTCTTGCTCCAGTATGACCCACTTCTGGACCTTCTGTGCGTTGGACGTTGCTCTGGCGTTCATGCGCTCCACGCCTTCTTGAATGGCATTGTATATGGCTGGCTCCTTATTGGCTACGATCTCTGACACTTTGGTTGCTGTCACGCCATGCTGCTTGCAGAAGTCCAAAGCCTCAGGGCTCAGCTCATCAGTGGGATCCCCGTTCTCGTCCACAACACACTGAGGAAACAGAGAGAAAGATCATTATTGTGTTTGTTTTTATTTGTATTTATTTTGTATCTTTGACTGTCTGAAGGAATGGAGGCCCAGTTACTTTGAGAGTGAGCAGCATGGAGAGGAACTTGAGCTTGTCTCCAAGCAGCATGGCGTTGCTGATGATGGGCACCTCAGCCTTCAGTGCGTCCTCGATGGGCACAGGAGGGATGTTCTCTCCACCGGCAGTGATGATCAGTTCTGTGCAAAAAGACAAAGAAGAAACACCTTTGTAGCTTTTGACAAAACATTGCATTGTGTTGTTTTCCTAGATCTGATGTGCCAATTTTGTCTTTTTAAGAACAATAAGCAGTGAAAAAAAAACACAGGCAACCTTCCTTTTCCCCAAGTCTGCTGCAGCTGCATGTTTTCTACCACCCTACTTTCTTCTCCTCTTGTAGTGACCTCATAATCAAATCCATATTAAATAATTTGAAAGCAAACAAGACCCATGGCTAAAATAAAAAGACGTGTGGCTACAGTCACAGTAAAAGTACTAATACAACATAAATAAATAAGAAAAATAAATAAAAATATTTTAGCACAATGTAAAGTCCTACATACAGAATCTAACTTGAGTAAAGGTACAGAAGTATTTTCAGTGTACCTGACATATTAAAAGTAAAAGTAGGTGTTCTGCAAAAAAGGCCCCTGTGACTCATTATTAGATGCATAGATTATGTTGATGCATCAGTGTGATTTGTACTGTAGCCTTATGCTGTTGTTGTGGTCAAGATTGTTTTAACTACTTTATCCAGAGTTAGACAATGTAGTCCTGTAGTTTCCAGGGTCGGGCCTCTCAAAAGGGTCTCAGGATAAATCTGAGAGGTTATGAGATGATTAATGTGGAAAGGAAAAAAGAAAAAAAAAATTCTGCTACACAAATGTTTTATTCGTTTTCAGACTTTTCTCTAATCTTTGCTTTTTTGTGAAATATTAGATAATAATAATACCTCTTTGGCCCTAAATTTTGTCATTTTAATGACACGATCTAACAGTGTGTTTTAGACAGTGTGTTGTATTTCATGAGAGCTATCAGTCGGTCCAATTTATCAGTATTGCTTTATATGTCAGCTGATAAGTAACAAAAGATACTGTGGGACAGAAATGACCAAACTAGGCTTGAGGTCATTTAGAAACAGCGGCACCATTACACAGTTTGTCCACCAGAGAGCACTGACGAGTTGATTGTTTGACTGTAAAGCATCATGACTGCTTGTTCATGTAATGTGCTTATTAAAAAAAAAGAAGATATAATAATTATGAAATAATTAATGATTATCAGACATGTCAAACTTCCTAATATTGGTATTACTATCACCCTTAAAAATCCAGTATGATTTGTTTTCTTAAGCGTATGATGTAATACTTAAATGTAAAATCTTAATCTAAGATGTAACTAGTAACTCCAGCTGTCACATAAATGTAGTGAAAAGTAAAACATTTCCCTCTGAAGTTTGGTGTTCACTACCATGACCTCAAAATTGTCCTTACAGTACAGTGAGGATAAATGACAGAAATAAATAATACAGAATGAATGTGCTTATCAAATTACTTTCCACTGCTGACTCTAAATGCCTGGACGGTTGCTAAGTATGGGTCCCAGATGTTCACATCTTGAGGAGCTGACAAAGATGAGTAAATGCCCCAAAATGCTTCTAGTGGTGATTTTTTCCCCCAAACAAAACATGTAAAGAAGCTGATATCTGATCACAGCTTACCCTTGATTCTTCCTGTAATGTAGAGGAAGCCATTCTGGTCGTGTCTTCCCAGATCTCCAGAGTGCAGCCACCCATCCTTGTCAATGGCCTCGGCTGTTTTTTCAGGCGAGTTCAGGTAGCCCATAAAGACATGCCGACCCCAGAAACATATCTCTCCATTCCCGTCCGTATCCGGGTTGTCCAGCTTGGTCTGGCAGCCTGGCATCACCTTTCCACAACTGGAAAGACAAATCATAACAAAAAGCTCATTTAGACCTGATGCTGACAAAAAATTGCACTACAACTGCACCCCTGCTTTGAAGTTTAAGTACATAGAAATGAGACAACATATGCATGTGAATAAAATGCACATGATATAATAAATATAAAAATATTTCAGTGGCCTATTTGTGCTCTCTGTATATATGGCAGAACCCAGTGAATTGACCCCATTAATGTATATATTTTGGATATTATGTGCATAATTTTATGGACATTTCCCTAAACACCAACCTGTCATGACTGGTATCAGACACAAATATCACCAAGAAGTTGGTGGAGACCCAGAGTTAAATGTAGTGGGAAAATTTGACTCACATTCATCAGATAGCCAGAGACAAGACTTCAAATTAATGCTAATGTTGGTCCACATCTACTAAATATGTAAATAGGCTCAAACTATCAACTTTATGAGGTGAGCACATGTCAATCTTGTCTTTGCAGCTTGTTTTGTTGACCCCAAGTTTACAAAAGATGTTACTCAGTGTTTCAATGTATGATAATTATGTGGTGCTTTGATAGCTGGTTCAAACACTGGCCATGACTCTGTTAGATTTCGTTATGGGGTCAAACTTGGAACAAACATATCCCAAATACTGTAGCAAAATATTGCACACTGTAGCATAATCTGGTGCAAAACGCTTTCACATGGAATGCACCAGTTATTGGTTTTTCAATGAGGATGAAACCTATATTGCCTATATTATATATGATATTGCCAAATGCAACTTTTAAACAGTACTGCACCAATTTAACATTGTTGGACATACAATGTAAAAAATGATCAAAACTGATACGGCAGAACTGGACTTATCGTCTTTTTTATTCCACATATTCTTCCTTCTCATCAGGTTGGCCAGAGGTTTGTGTGTGTCGTGCTAGTAGCTGTTAATGTAGCCTCAAACTGCTAGTCTCAAGCAGAGATATGGAGTGGGCCACGGAGGTCTGGTACACCACTTGATTTTTTTTTTTGTCAGTCCAGTTAAGTCACTTGTAAACAGAAATGTGTAAAATCTGTGGAGTTCCCCTTTCAGTAAAATGCTCACAAACAAACAAACAGGTTGTCACAGCATCTTGTTGTAACATGCATATCAACAACACATTTTGATTTTAGTTGACTCGTTCCATAATGTTTTGTTGCTGACCTTGTGATGTGGTACTGTTCATTAATGGAGACGGTGTGAGGGCCCGAACTTTCACTCATGCCGTATATCTCCATCACAGGGATGTTCAGGCTCATGAAGTACTCCAATGTCTCTTTGGTGATGGGGGCAGCGCCTGTGAGGCAGATCTTGCAGCGGTCTAAGCCCAGCGCAGCACGCACCTTCTTAAAGACCAGATTGTTCACCAGCATGAAGCCCCACGGCACCAGGTTCTCCCTGTAACCCAAAGATAAAGTCAGATTTACACCAGGACCGCAGATTGTATTTCTGAGGAGAAGATTTGTTAGAAACTAATAGTCACTATAAAATGAAGAGATGGCACCACTGCTGACAAGACAATAGAGGAGACTTGGATGAATGAAGTGCCAGTGTCTGAGAGAACCTGGTCTCACGCTTTAAAACTTTAAAAACATTAGGTTAGAGATGTGAAAATATTAGTAGTATAAAATATACTACATAATGTGCTATTATAAATAAGTCATATATTGCATATACATATACATTGCAACTCTCTTAAATTGACAAACATCATATGTGTAATTCACTGCACAATTCAAACATGATCAAAATATCATTTGTCTCTGGCCATTGACTATATATATATATTTTTCACAAAATACAGTCCCGTGGGGGACACCTCTCTATGGTGCATTCATATTTTAATCAACAGATGTCTCTGCTGAGCTTTCCAATGATTATATATCTGTTTTCAACTGAGATGCTCCACTGTAACTGTTCTTTAAAAAACATCTTAAAATTACATCCCCTGAAAATACAATTCCTCGATGCTTAGGCCTGGTTTGGGGGTCAACTTAGGCCTGGTGGGTCACCAGGCTTCCAATATGCTGGAGGAAACCCTGAACACCTGACATGATGATTTCCATCAAAGGATCCCTGCTGCTGTCTCACCCGTTCATGACACTGTAGTTGTACTGCAGACCAATGGACTTGGCCCAGTCCGCCACCCTCTTCCTCATCGGGGATGACTTGGCACCGATAGCTTTCATCTTCTCCTGGATCTTCTCCCACACACGAGGAACCCCCAGGAAACAAGTTGGACGAACCTCTTTCAGTGTGGTACTTAAGGAACCCTGGAAAAATAAATGGGAATTACATGGGAAATTTTTATTATTAATCCCATGTTTATATAACAGTAGGCATCCTTACCTTGAGGGCATCTGGCTCTGCAAAGTATGTGGTCAAGGCAAAACAAACACACATCCACATGTCAAACATCTGGGCTGCCACGTGGCTGAGCGGCAGGTAACTGACGACCACCTCCTCCGCTGGTTTAATATTTGCAGTCGACAGTGCCATGCGGGCTGTCCAAGTCAGCTGCACATTAGAAAATGGTACAGAATCAGACAGTGTTTTTATTAAAATATTTCTCTTAAACTTTCAATATATAAATATACAGTATAAATCAACAAGCAAACTGTTCACACAGACCCATCACACACATCAACATCAGCCTCAGCCTACATCTGCATCAATTTTTCTTTTCTTTTTTTCTTTTTTTTTAACTTTTAAATAACAAATCGGTTATCCTGACAAAGATTTGACAGATTAGTTGTTGCTCTAAGAAGGAATAACATTTAAAATCACTTAAGTTGTGTCAAAACTATCAAAAATTAGATAATGAAAGTATCTTGTCTGGATAACTCACATTGTCATGGCTCAGCATGACTCCTTTAGGGTTCCCAGTGGTTCCAGAGGTATAGATGAGACTACAGCACTCGTTGGCCCGAAGACTGTCAATCATGGCGTTCAGCTGCTCGTCGGGCACATCCTCTCCCACCTTCATAAACTCAGCCCACTACCAAAATATACAGTTTATATTAAAAATGTGTCTAAATCCAGATTTAACGGCACTGTAGTTGTGTAGTGCAGTTCAAGACATTTGAATTTAGTCACATGTATCTAACTGTAATTGTTACAAGTAAGAAAGAGTGAGTGAACGTACTGTGTACAGGAATGGTGCCTTCTGCTGCAGCTCGCCTTTGTACTGGACAATGGCCTTAAGATGAGGGAGCTGATCTTTAACCTGTTGAGAAAGACAAATTAAACTAAGTCCTCAAGTGAGAACAGATTTTTTTCTACCTATTACAAGCACACTAAGAGTTTAAGTTGTAATAAAGTTCCTGACCTGCAGGATTTTATCAAGCTGTTTCTGGTTCTCCACCACCAAGATGTTGGCCTCACAGTTGTCAGCCACATACTGACAAGCTTCAGGTGAGTTGGTTGTGTAAATTCCAGCTGCCAAACCCCTATGGTTCAAATCAAATACAGGAGAATAGAAAGATGAGGTTTTTTTTCCCATTTCCCTACAGTTTGTATAACAAACAGGCAAATAATTACATACTATTTTCAGAGCGAGTTTCTCTTAATTGAGCAGAAATTGCTGAAGACTGTTTAAACTATTTAAAGCCTTTTTCAAGTCCTGGCTAAAATAGACAGTATTAAAAATGTGTTAAAAACATAAGAGAGGTATACCACAAAATTAGAATTAAATAGAAATGTAATTATCAAATCATATATACATTTTATAACACAATTACACAAAGAACTTTGTTGTAGAAACTACCTAAATGTCATTTTAAAGACATGCCAACCTAAAACAGCACATCAAGAATATAAAGTACCTCGAAACATTAACAGTCAGATGACAGAGCACATCATCTGCATGATGATGATCAAAGTAAGTGCTCAAAAGCCTATGTTTCTATATGAATCCTTGTTTTATAGTACAGTTTTTTTTTTAACCCTAACCCTATTTTCTTTGAATAGGTGCATAAATTTGCCTGCCTACCAACCACATTAGGTTTCCTGGGAGTTTAAACTGATACAATGCAAATAGGTGTGGCGACACAGAGGATGACTTTGTGATACACATGAACATGGACAAATTAACATTGTCAGGTTTTACCTGACATTGCACATCAATTCTCATGGATCCCAAGCATAAAAGTGGAAGATCTGTGGTCTTACCCAGCAAAGATGCAGCCGACGTCAGAGATGAACCACTCAGGAGAGTTGAATCCCAGAATCCCCACACCATGGTAACGCTCCAGCCCCAACTAAAAGAGGACAATTTGCGTGTGTGTGTGTGTGTTTTTTAAAAAAAACATGCATCTTTAATGACAGTGTGGCACAGTGCCTCTTGGTTACTCCTGACCTACATCTTGTTTCAAAAGCCACCTCATAGGACACAAACATGTCCATGAAACAGGAGATGTAACACAAGCTGTGAATTTCACACACTTAAGTGTTAGTTTTCAGCTTCCCATTCTCACACCAGAGAGGGAGTCAATTCTGATGTACTGTTAACAAACCAGGTGCCAGGCATTAAGGGTTTTGTGAGCTTGTTATTTTGGGAACATATTGTAGTTAATTGCCATACTAGTTTAGTTTTAAGTATAAAATATCACATACAGTGCAGGCAGAAAGTAACAGCAACATTTTTCATAGTTTTGACTCCACTTCAGCACACTTGACATTCAGCTTTGCTTCTATTTGCTGAAGACCAGACTAAAAAAAACCCTGAAGCAAGTAAGAAGTGGAGATGGATAAAGTCAAACCCTGCAAGAATTCAAATTCAAAACCCTGAATTCAAAGTTCAATGTACTGGAATAAAGAGCTAACATGCAAAAAAATAATAATATGTTACTGCCCAAATATTTCCTGACAGCACTGCAGAAATGCTACATTTTTTGCATAACATATGCAAAACAAGTCTATTTGCACACAAACAAACCTTGAGGAAACTTTTGGCAGCTGCCCGGCATTGCTCATAGTATTGCCTCCATGTCAAGGTCACCCACTGGCCGTCTTTTTTGGAAACCAAGGCTGGATGATCCCCGTACTTGTCCACCGTCTCCAGGAACATCTGATGGATGGTGATGGGAGTATCCGAAGCTGAACCTGAGGACTCCATCCTCAGCCTGACTGCCTTGTCTCTGCTGGTAGTCCATAGCTCGTCAGCTGGGGCCAGAGTTGTTGCCGTATTTGCCGTTGTCAGGGGAACTGCCTTGGGCTCTTCTGCATTAGGACAACAGGGGCAGCCACGTTTACCCGCCATTAATGACAAGTCAAATTCAGGAGACACCCGCACCACACCAAGAGACAGCAAGCTTGCCCTTTAGCAGAGGAGTCAAGTGTATGAGAGGACAGCAAACATCCCAGGATTACCCCTGTGGGTTTGTTACGCCTGCTGTCTCAAGGCAACCTGATTTGCAGGTTGCATGGTGAACAGGGGGAGGCTATACTGTTACCTGAGACAAAGCAGAAAGCTTTGGTATGTCCATGTTTACTTGCCAATCAGGTTTGGTGATGGAATTAATACGGTTTTCATACAAAGAAGACTTGAGTTACTGGATTAAGCATGAAAGAGCGCACATAATAACATGGTGTTTGTTTTCCAAAAAGGCATAAATGCCTTGCCAGAACCCCTTTTAATTAGATTTTTTTTAAATAGTACTTAAAGGGGTAGCTCAGATATTCTAAAATGTGGTTGTATGAGGTACTTATCAATTGTCTGTGTATTACCTACAGTAGATGGTTGACAGAATACCCGAGAAGCAGGCAGGAGTACTGGCACAGAAGCTTAACAATGCTCTGCTGCGGAAGGTGGCAGTAGCAAAATGTATTTTAGCCACCTAAAAAAATCAATATCATTTTAAGTGAACCACCTTATATTTAGAATATTTCACAGCTTTACTCTGCCGTCAGACAGCCTTTTCCGACCAGGAACTGAAGTTGTTATATTGTTTTTCTCAGAAGCATCAGACTCCTTTGACAAAAAGTAATTTTATCTCTCAGAACATGGTTGTCGCTGGTATAATGCTGCCTCGATTTGGTAAATAGCACGTTCTCTTTCTTAACATGCTATCAATTTTCCTTCCCTGTGTAACCCAGTATAATTCTATTTCAATTTATTAAATCTTCCTTGGTTATATTATCCACAACACATGTTGCTTGCATGCCACACACAATATCTCCCTTCCCTTCCCTTCCCTTCCCAGAAAATGCTGTGAGTATTTGAGGGTCTTACACATTTTAAAAGCTGCATGCCAAAAAAACAGTACAGAAAGATTATGCAAAGTGCATAAAGATTATGCAATTTTGCTTCTTGCCCCAGAGGCCAAATTTAAAAGTCAAAATGTTTCTATCTTTAGCCAATTTGGAAAGCATTTGCATTTTGTTTTTTACTGTCTCATATGGCTGCTACTGCTACTCATCTATGCTTTGGCATCATTTGAGGCTATATTACGTCTGCAGGATCTCAAGAATGCTGCTGCAGAAGTTGCTCCAAATGGAAGTAACAAAGATAACCACGGTTCTGTGAATTTTTGGATGACTGCCAGTGGCAGTAAACATAATGGTTATGTCTCCTCACACTCTGAGCAGGTGGAGAATTTGTATAAACAAAGTCACATGCGTGACATGTAGGCTACCTATGTGTCCCAGAAATAAATACCACACGGTAGCCTACATTTGGCTACTTTGATCTTCTCACCATGAAAGGTTCCAAGCGGCTGACGTGGTTGGCAGTCATCCAGGAACTCCACTGTAGCCCACAACAGCTGCTCTGAGTGTCTAAAGTTTTGCACTGCTTCATTGTACCCCTGCAATGTCCAGAGTGGACACAGCAAATTGTCTCTCCTCTGCAGCTTGAGGGGGGTTGGGCCCTCCAAAGGGGTTTGCCTCCAGTTCTATGGCCTGATTAAAGTGGCTGGGGAAGCTTTGGCAAGAAACTGATATTAGGTTACAGTGTCAATCCAGGTCTGTCTGCCCTCCATCAAAGGCACATTAGGACTGATAGAAGTCGGAGTTCACTTAACTTAACTTAACTATAGTAACTGCCAAAAAAATAAAAGTGCTGTCCCTCCGCCAGCGGAGACGAACCTGTGCTGAGTTTAAGGAGACATATCCACTTCAGGCTTTCCCCCCAGCAAAGTTTTTAGGCCCGGTGGCAACTATCTTTTGACGGCAACTGGGGGCTAAGGGTCTTCTATGATAGGAGCCTGATTTGGACTGAGACAGACTGATGGCAACATTAAGGTCTGATAGTTTCTGTGATAACATAATCACAGCCAGATTTAAGAACTTAAAAAAGACATAACACAGATTTCACAGGGCCCTACATTAAGTTAGTGCTAAAAGCTGATGTGAGATATTACTATCTAACGTGTTGTTGTAAATAAGTCATTTATTCAACACAAAAGTCAACACAAAATCAACAACTATGGTACAGTATTACATGAGTTTGACAAAGCACGGTCTTAGAACGTTCTTATTTTACAACAACAACATTTAAATTGTGACTTTCTTGACTTGTAAAATTATAAACATCATATTAAACATCATATGTGTAATTCATGGCATAATTCAATGGATCTAAAAATTGTTTGTCTCTTGCCTGAGACTATCATACATAATTTTTCTGAAATAAGGTCCCATGGGGGACACCGGAAAGGTCTTGATGTTTTAACCAACAAACGTCACTGGTGAGCTTTCCAACCGTTATATAAACTGAGCTGGCCCACTGTGACTGTTGTTTAAAAACATCTTGAAGCTATATCCCCTGAAAATATAATTCCCCGTGGCTTAGGCCCGGTGAGCCACCAGGCATGCGATACACTGAGGGAAACCCAGTGCTTTGTTTATTGCCAGTGGCAGTCAGGAAGGAAATAAAACACAGCAGATAATTTTAGCCTCCCCTCACTGGTTTACTATCAATTTTAGGAATGGTTTGCAAAATATACTGATTGTTTTTAAGGCACAGCATGATGAAAAGCCCTTTGAAATAACCTTTGAACTTTTTATCAACAGGAAAGACGCCCCCAGATGCTCTTATCTGCTCTATAATCAAGACTGAAGTTCAAAGGAAACATAAATGCTGTGGAAAAAAACCTGCCAGAGGAGCCAATTCATCAATTATTCCCTCAAATATTTTGTTTATTTATTTATTTGATGTATTTTATTGTTGGAAATCACTTTAGAAATGTTCTTTTTGATGATTTAATACAATATCTTGCAAAATCTAACTTTCATTCAGCAGCTAATACAGCAGCTTACCACACTTTCTTACAGGTTGCTTCAGCATGTGATGCTGCCTTCTCAGATTTTATTATTTGAATAGTTTTAGAGGCCTGAAGAGGTAAAACTATCCAGAATTTCCCAATAAAAAGTCATTAAAAAATAGAATTTGTGGAGCTGTAAAATGTTTTTTCTCTTATTTCTTGTCTTTCTCATCTCTCAAACACTTAGATTTGTCTTGTGACTCCAGGAGTGTTAGGAACCACCGTGCTCCACGATCAGCAAACCAGCAAGCAAAAAAGCATTTTAGTCTGATAATTTGACTTTTCAGACAAATTTCCCCCATCAGAATAGTTCCTCTCTTGTAACATTAGTTTCAGATTCTCACCTGTTGAGAGTCCTTCAGTCGCTCCCTCCAGCTCAGGAGATTTGGCAGGTTCAGCCGGTGTCTCAGCGTTAATGGAGGAATTAGTCTCCTGGTTCTCTGAAACTGATGCTGCACTGAGCTCAGCTGTGGTCGCTTCTCCGTTGAGGATCAAGTTGGAGTGGGTCTCTAAGTCTGTGGAGTCTGGCGGAGTCTGTGCCTTTTGGGTAGGGATGCTGTGAAAGCCATTGAGAGGGTGCTGATAAGCTTAAAATGTCTAAACATATCAAATCTACATGACAATCACCTTGTTGTCATTTTACATACCTCTCACCATTAGCATCCATGACTGTGACACCGTCGCTACTAATCAAATCATTTTGGAGGCTCATCCTGTATTATCTGGAATGACAGAGAAAATCTTGAATGGATGTGAAGTAGAATTAGCATTAAAATACTCCAGAAGTCCTCCACAAAGAGTCTTTCACACAGATAAGACTGTCTATTATGAGACAGCTTAAATATATGAGACTGACATTCACCAAAGTCATTGCAACAGGTCAGGGCCAATGACTGCCATCGCTAGTAATCACGTACAGCAACACTCTCCATGTCGAAACTTTGAATACTGTGCCAAGAAGAATTACAACATCTGCATGCGTGCACTATTTATGATCTTTGGCCCACTTGTGAGCACCTCTGTAAGAAACAATCACACTTAGAGGAATACACTGCATTTCAGCCATCACTAATTAAGTCATCTCTTTTGTACAGCTGACAGTGAAATAATGCCATCTAGTGTGTATATTTTGCAACAATGGAAATTATTCAAATGTCTTATGGTTATAAATTGTGCCCTCTGATAATTACACTGCCCAAAGGAATCAGTCAGTTGAATATATACACATACGTTCAGTACAAATTCACTGACATTTATCATGATACCTTTGTAGAAAGAATTGTACTAGATTAAGATCTGCTAACCTGGCAGACTCTCAGTCTGACCTCAGATAACTTTAAGATAACTTTGGTCAAGATTTCAGTGGATCAAAGTTCATACAGCTTACAAAAGTACGGTGTGGCAATATTAAGCAGTGAAGTCTTTGCTCTGGATTATGCAATTATCAATTAAAGTGCCTGTTCAGCAGACAAAAAAAAAGATTTCAGTCATATTAATAAGTTGGATTTGTGCATTACCTAGAAAGGAGATATTACCTTTGGAAAAAAAAAATGTTCAGTCAAATTTCCTAATAAAAAAAAGTCCCACAGGAACAACTGAAAATCCAGAGTAGTAACAGATGTTTCGTCTCAATAAGTAAAGATGAGATCCACGAGGAAATAACTCATCCTTGCAGCTGCTTTTTACTAGAGTCAGTTGTAGAGGAGGTGGTTTTATGAGTAACTCTGTTGACAAAACATTAAAAGCAGAGGACCCTGCTCACACTGAATGGGGGCTATATCATCTCTTACTCGTGTGTGTCTCAAACATATTTACTATGCATTTCCAACGGCTGGTGAATTAAATTTGCTTCTGTCAGAACTTAAAGACTCCAATAGCTCAAGGTTAGAAGTTCAAGCTTAAACTACACTGTAAAATTCTTTTTTTTGTTTGTTTGTTTGTTTTTTTGTTCTGTAGTTAAAAAACAGTTAGCTGAGGAAAAATAGCTGTCAAGGAACAAAGACTTTCTGTGTGTAAACCCACATACAAGATATGCAGTCTCCATAGCAATGTATGACAACAAGACACCATAAACACAAATCTTTTCACACTTCACACACTGTGACATAGCATAAAAACATTTTGTAAATGTCACCTACCTTCTCCGAGGACAGAGCTGATTGGCATCTACTTGACAGTTGCCGTCAGATTCTGGAAAGACCTGGATCAACCTTTGCCCGGTGCAGGCGCTCGACTGTTGCCCCCTGCAGAGAATATCAGCCTATAGGGGGACTTGAATGAGTGCAGACAAGTTCCCCTGCCCTCACGCCTCGTCAGGAGCAATAGAGACTTGTGCAATCCCGTTAATACCTGCCGCAGAGGCCGTGCGGACCTGTCAAAGATTCTCAACAAACTTGCCCAAAGGTTACAACTCACCGAGGGAAGAGGACATGAAACCTGACACACAGTCTGCACCAGGTATCAACCTACTTTGTTTATAGGCTGTAGACAAAAGTTGGCACTGGTGACAGAAAGAGGGATCCTCTAAAACAATGTGTTAAAGCTTGAGTTCATGGGGGTGGGGGAGTTATAGACTTTTACTATCCTAAACCTGGAGCCATTATCAGATATGCATGACAGGGCCTGAGAAATAATGATAAAACTAGATAAGTTGTCTCAGGTTTATGAGGACAGATGATGCTTTGACCCAGAAAAAAAGTTATTCAACAGTAGAACAAAACTTGTGCAACTGTTACTTTTTCTAACAGATTGACACATCAAGAAATGTCTGCATAAGGGAAATCATTACGGGACAGTGATTCTTACTTGGGATCATTCTGCCAGCGCACAACGTGGAATAAGTTTTAAATAAATATCAAAATATCAAACTCCTTACGTTATTGACATGTCATTAATACAAGCCTTGGTTCCTCTTTTCTGCTGAGCTTTGTAATCTCACAGCTGCGTGTGTCTACGAACCGTGATCAAGGAGGTGAACACTGTTTTTTAAGTAAATACAGGGGAAAGTTCAACCCCCCCCCCTTCCTCAAATGACCCACAGTTACCTTACTCAAGGGCACCACGGTCACCGAATCATACCACCCAGTCACACCACAGCTGTCCCCAACGCTCAACTCCGACTCTCACTGCTCACACTGTATCTGGGCACATGCCATGTGTGAAGGTTGTAAAAGACAAAGTGAGGGGATTCATTGATGCCAGCAATGCTTAAAGAGGTACTAGCAAACAAGAAGATTTAAAACAGTGTTCTTAATGTAAAAATGAGTTGAGACTTTCAGTGAGAACCACAACCACTTTGTTCATTTTCTCCCTTCATGTTTTCAAATACCATGTTTGTAAAGCAAACACATAATTGAAATGGAATATAATATTCATAAGTATGTTTTCATTCATGTATAATCACCTGAAAATAAGAATCACTGTGTTTTTGTTACGGTACAATGAGCTGTTTATATTCACAAAGGGTGCAGGGTGTCTTTCACAGAGGTTGGCATGTTTGAGTGTTGAAGTAGGCCAAACACACTGAACACTGGCTCTCCATAGGGCATTTCACTTATTCTGCAACCACCATAGTTTCTCCTACACGCTTGGAAGGGGGAGGGTGAGGCCGGCTGTATTCAGTTAGTTGCAATCTGCAACCCCACCACTAGATCCTACTAAATCCTACACATTGGTCCTTTAATAATTTTACAAAATACTTGGATATTTAGCAGAGCAGGATAGGAGGGTATCTTAATAAAGTACAAATATTTAATGATAAAAGATCATTATTACTCTAAATAAAAAGCATATTTCCTTCCTAGTTCCTTGATAAACATCTATATTTGAATGTGTTGTTTTGTATGCATACAAATGTCTGATTTTTTTATTATACGTGTGAAATTCATTGTCTCTCATTTTAAGGATGCTTTATTAATTTATTTACGTTGTAAATGTCTACGATGTTTGATAGTTTGTTTAAGTGTTGCAAGGTCTGGTCCCCCTTTTTGAGTTGTTGTTTTAGTATAAATATGTGTTGTTTTATGTTGTAAATTTGATGCCTGACAAAAGTCCCAAGCAAAAACATCGTGTCTCTAATAAACTCAGTGTTCAAGATGTGTGAATTCATCCTTATTTTTCACATAATGATTTGAGTTAAAAACGTAATACAACATTGACAAAAAACCGAATGTGTAAAATCTTTTCTATTGAGAAGTGCCTCCTGATAAAAATTCCTATTGCTTCCCAGATTAAATTTCCTTTTGTAATGTGTAACTGGTAGTTGTTTACCCGTATTATTTCCTTGAAAATGACAATTTAAAGAACTGAGTTGAGTTTTCAGCTTTCCATATTAGAAATAGTGTCTTTATTTGCAGCTGTATCAAACATAATTACTTTACTCATAATTTTTACATTTGTGAAGATCAATATATTTACATGTCAGATTCTGCGTGGTGATGTGCTTTTATACAAAAAAATGGGATGAGAATATGAACTTCTGGATGAACTACTACACCAATCATACACCATGTCACACTCATTAGATCAAACACAAGAAAGAAGCCTGATAAGACAGAGAGACAGAAAATAAACAGACACATGAAACCATTATCCTGGTGGCCACTTCATCTGTCTTCCCCCCAGGACGTGGATATGAAGGTGGTAAACTGACTGAGCGCCGTGCTTTCCATCGTTGATCACTGTAGTGGACAGAAGCATACCCAGAATTTAACGTGCAAGTAAAATAAACTGCCTGTTCACCAAAATGACCATAGGTGCATTGCTGTTATCAAATAAATAAAGTGACTTACCCACTCTGTATCCCTCCTTTAGAGATTCTTGCTTTGCCACATTTTTGGCGACAACCAACAAATGTCCTAAGAGCTGAAAGTTGAAAAATGATGATAATTGAGTTGGTGTTGAAGCTGTAATGGCTTCAAATATTAGAATTTTGGATGTGACTGCACTAAATCCTGGAAATATTAGTTTTATCTTTATCGCTTCTTGCTGTGTGCATTTTAATAAAAAGGCATGTTAAATTATGTTTTTTGTTAAATGAAATGGGTGATATGAATAAAACTGCCTTGCCTGGTTGCTTCACTTTAATATTGGGTTAAGAACTGTGGTCATACCTGTTAATAACTAGTAAAACAATACACCTCAGGACACATGGTTGGTGTTCCAGATCATACATGAAATATTATTTATTTATTTGTATGCCCTCCAATACAATCAAATACCTGCAGAAAAGTGGGCAACATCAGCTGTAGCGGCTTTAATTGTATGTTGCTAACTGCTGATGATTTGGGGTGGTTTCAAGTTGTGGCAATGAGATGCTATTCCTCCGCTATCAACAACAAATAGACTTCATATACATACACAACATGAGTGGTTTTAATCTGGGGGCTATGCTGGGAGTTTGCTGTGTGGAGATTTCTAAGTAAAGTGAAACAAAAAAAAAGTTTTGTAGGTACACATTAACACCCAAAGTACATTGACATAACTTACCTCAGCATCATCATCTTTGGCCTCACTTATTCTGGGAATTGGGACCCTTGGAATGACCAGGAAATGAACAGGGGCCTGTGGGCTGATATCCCTGAACGCCAAACACTGATAAACACACACAAAAACAACATATGTAATGTATTATATTGCACAACTTTACTTTAAATTCCTTTATCGACATTTCAGCAAGCACATGTTAATCTATCTCTGGACTCCACGTGGAACAATCCAAATGAGATAACCCCAACATGTTTTGAAGAGGTTGGTTGTTTACCTTCTCATCTTCATAAATGATATCCGCAGGGATGCTTTTGTCGATCACTTTGGAGAAGATGGTTGGAGCTGGGGAACCATACTTCCTGCTGGCCTCCTCTGCCAGCCTCACCTCGTCACTTTTTGTGCACAGTGATCTCTGTGGGTCAGTGACACATGTGACAGACAGTACAATAAAAGCTCTGAACTGATAACTGCTGTTAGTATGCACACAACACTTATCAAAACAACGCATGATAGGCACAATAAATCAAACCTCTTGGTGGTGAGATACTGCAGGTTTCCCACAGTCACCACCAGTGCTGTCATAATGCTCTGCTGCAGCAACCGATAATAAAATGTTTATGAGAATTAAAACAAGACAGTTTAGTTTTAGACCAGCTACCTCGGCTCGACAAACACGGTGCAAACGGTTCAGGTAAACCGCTCTGATTCCGACGAACTGCGTCCGTAAAATCTGACGAAAATACATATCTATTATAGTTGCTGCACAATCCAACTCGTTTACAGACGACAACTCGGCCGTGTCTGTCCCGTCAAGAAGGGAACCCCAAACTCCTGACAAATCTCGCGAGAATGATTTTAACCCAAACTATTACATTTCTTTCTCACTTCCCAACCGTTTAGTTCCTAAACATATCCAGATCTTAGCCATAACACTGTCACGTTGTTAATTATTATTATTTATTATTAGTTTGCAAAATGTACACAATGAATAAACTACGCATACAAATCTCACGAGAGTTTCGCAAATCAAGGGTTCCCTTCAAATCACGACCGGAAAACTCTGCACTGCACGTCAATGTTGCTTTCACAAGCCCCATGTAATGTTTATGTAACCTGCCCTGAATCAGGTCTTGACTACGACTTGTCTCCGTTTAGAGTAGGCTACCGAGAAACCACATATCGTTAGAGAAGTATGAAGTTGTTGTATATCCGAAATCAACTTATAAAGTTGACATTATGATTAGTAATGTCGGGATCAGACATAAACAAATACGCCTCAGGTGCGAAATTCAGGCATAATGTAATTTTCTGGCCAAAACAGTCGATACCTTTCCCATAAATTGTAAGAGGTGACTTCATCGTTCATCGTATTAAAATTTACACACCTAGGCGTGTACATTTAGGTTCTAAAAGTCATATCATTTCCACGATAATGTTGCGTCAATCGCAAATTTACGACACTTTTTGAATGTATCCAAAGGGGGCATTTTTTATGGGTACAAGGGTCGCTTCAAGATCAGCAACGTTTTCCGATGCTAACATGATACTAACATTAGCTGTATAAAAGTAAATAATTCAATATGCCTTCAAACGGAATTAAACTAGTGTATTCATCTTTACGTTTCTCGGTTCCTACACACAGGTAGACGCCTGAAAAATACATATATAATATGGTAATCACATTTTATTACATTTTTATTGCGACTTTTCTTGCGCTAGGGGGCGGTGTTGTGGGAGGTTGCTAGTTCATATGTCAATGAGACGGAAGAACAAGTTGAAGTCATATGTGAAACATGGCGGCCCGCACAAGGCTGCCCTTGCTGTTCCCTAAAAACTTGACTTCATTTAGAAACCATAAGCTTGCCCACACCGAGGCTGCGGTCAAGGAGCCCGCCTATCCCCCCATCGTCCCCTCTCTCACGGCTAAAAGCAAATCTGCCCGGCAGCGACAGGTTGAGGAGCAGGTAGAGAAGATATGTGCATCTCCTGTGGGGGAGAAGCTCTCCCTCATCACTCGTATCCAGCGAAAGAAATTTGTGGTTCACCCTCAGACTTTCGCACGGAACGCAGACAGATGGTACCAGCACTTTACCAAGACCGCTTATATTCCGGGTTTGCCCGAGAAATTCACCCTGGGCCAGGAGAAGTCCCCGGGGGAGGAGAGTTCGCCGCCAGCCGCGGCTCAGACCACAGTACCGGGCATTGAAAATGATGCGTTCGCGGACATACGCTCTTTTGTCACTCGTGTGATTTTACAGGAGCAGTGGCACATGAAGAAACGCAAACCTTACCTGTACAGAGAGCAGGAACAGATGGTTGGACCTCTACTGAGAAATCTGGTGACTGGACTCACCTACAGTCTGGCCAAATACAATCCACTGTTCCTCCACTCCAGTCTAGGTATGGATGATTGATCTGACATCAGTCAAACTGGTTAATTTAGCTGCCTTGCCATCCACTTAAGCAGTTTGAAAAGATTATTTCCAGGGCTCGTGCCTCTCAAAAGCAATTTGAAGTGATGTGCATG
>JAJHUR010074341.1:0-11664 GCA_027495735.1 Lutjanus campechanus
ACACCCAAATGAACAACAAGAAAATTTAGGTTTTGCTTTTTGTTCCCATACTGTATCGAAAATGAACCGAACCGTGACCTCAAAACCGAGGTACGTATCGAACCGAGATTTTTGTGTATCGTTACACCCCTAGTAATAACACTTACAACATAAGAAGATGGGAGAAGGAGACACGATCACAGAGAAAAGGTTGAGGTTTAGTTGGCTTTGCACAGGTACAACTGGTAGAAATGTTCTTTAATGGACTGGTTTTTACTTTTGAGTACATTTCAGGGCCTGTACTTTTTCACTTTTACTTGAGTAAAGAAGTTAAATCTTTTCTTTTTTTCTTTTTTTTTTACACAAGTATCTGTACTTCTCCTTGAATGCAGAACGTGTGTGCTTTTGCCTCCTCGTCTGTGAGCTGAGGATATTCACAGGCACAGGGACACAAGGAGCTTCCAGTTTAAGGCAACAAAAGACTCCTTGATCATATTCACAACAGCCCCCTCAAACGTTTAGTGTCAGCAGCTGGTGAAGAGCACCACTCTTCTTGACACCGTGCATGGCCCTCTTATGCTCCCTCCTCACTTCACATATTGCATGAGCCAGTGCCAAACTAAAAATACCATGTGTTTGTAGTTCCACTATACAGGGTGTCAAAACAGAGAGCCGCACATAGGATCCATGTGTTTGCTGTTAGGGCACAAGACAACTCCACTGTGTGTGTGAGGAGTAGGGTATAAATGGAAAAGAGCACATCAACATAAACATCCACACACACATATATGCATGCAAATAGAAACAAGACTAAAGCTTTATTCGCACGGGACTAGTTTTACCAGGACCAGGACCTCATGTGATTTAGAAAGTTCCCTCCTACACTTCGTGCAGCGCGTTCGCACGGCATAAACAAAGTCTGTATTTCACTCATATTTACTGACATTATCCCCAGGATATGATGTCAAACCTGTTGAAAGATAGAAAAGTGTTCTTTACCGCATGCTGCCATGCATGTCATCCACCTCATCATCTTTCAACATTTTGCACCTCTGATGGATTTGAGAGTGCTCCTCCTGCCAGTGGGTCTCCATGCTGAGTAGCGAGATGAGCCTCCTGAATTTGCGCCCAAAACACTGTCAAAACTTTTATCTAAAATTACCAGGATGCAAATTTGCCCGGGATTAATGTCAGCACATGACCTCAGCTAAAAGTGGTGGAATTTTTACCTTACAAATTAAGGGCATGGTTGATTCACGTGGGATTAAAGGGACAGTTCACTCCAAAATCAAAGATACATTTCTTTTGGTGTAGATATTTGAGAGGCCTTCTCTCAAATATGATGGGACTTAATGCCACCATGTGTCTCTTTCCAGAAATCATGACCCGCTCACTCAAGATAATCCATGACAATCTAGATATTTGAGAGGCCTTCTCTCAAATATGATGGGACTTAAAGCCACCATGTGTCTCTTTCCAGAAATCATGACCCGCTCACTCAAGATAATCCATGACAATCCAACCTTTTTTTCCTCTGAGCCCCCCATACTTGTGTCCACGAAAAGCCAAGCTCAGACAATTTTGTTTAATTTTGACAACTTTAGGTTGGGAACCAGTGGAATAGAAAGTAGTTCCGGTAGATTCCACTGCAGAAAGAAAGTAGTTCCTACATGAAACTGCTCGAAACAAGGTCTCTGAGTCATGATCTCTGTAAAGAGATAATGCTGTTGAGTTTTTCCACATGAATTAGGTGCTTCGAGCCCCACGAGCCAAGTGCCTTTTAGTCTCATTATATTGGAGAAATGGCAGACATCTGTATGGCTGATATCTCCAAAAATCTACAACTCACACCAAAACTATCTAGACGGCTTAATGGCACAACAGGTAGAAGGAAAAACATGTGGTTTTGATTTTGGAGTGAGCTGTCCCGCTACCCCAGCATCTGACCCTTTCTAATTCCTGCTGCTTTTTGCTCTGTGCTCCATTAACAGTTGAGCAGGCCTGGTAACTTGGTCGACTTTGTCCTACTACTACAGTACACATACTCACATCTGAAGTTATTGTGAGCAAAACACTGGCTCAGTAGCTTTGCTAACATTGTGAATACACCCACAAGTATGTCACTTCTACAGGTTCTGCAAATTGTGAAGTTGAAAGAGGTACCAAGCTTGCTCATAAGGCTGGGTATCGGTACTCAACCCAGTGCCAAGTAGTATCGAAACTTCTCCAGTCAAACGATACCTGCATTCAGTCTTCTGGGTACCCAGATCTAGAAAAAAATGACTATTTGTACTGTATGATTAGGCTCGGAACCAATCACAGCAAGCAGTCTTCATAAAGAAGAACCTTTGAAAAATCAAATTAAGTATTCCGTTGGTATCGCTATCACCTCAGGGGTAGTGGTATTAGTACTAGCATCGTATTTTTGTAATGACGCCCAGCCCTACTTGCTCAACTGTTAATGGAAGACAAAGCAGAGAGGGGTCAGGTTTCCAAGCTAGGCTCATATGTGTCCTGCGAAAACAGGACTTAAGAGTCACTAGCATGACACTAGAGGCTATGTGAGGCTATACTCAGACACATCAGCATGCTAATATGCTCACAAAGACAATGCTAATATGCTGATATTTAGCATGTTTGAGGTTTACGATGTGCACCATCTTAGTTTAATGTGTTAGCATTAGTGCTGGGTATTGTTTAAACAGTTACAATACTTATACTAAATCTTTTAACAGGTTCTTCTTTATGAAGAACACTTGCAGTGATTGGCTGCAAGCAAAATCAAACAAATAGTCTTTTTTTCTAGATCTGGGTACAAAAGGGATTTAATGCGGGTATCATTTGACTGGAGAAGTTTCACTACACTACGCGTTATTATCAGGCTGCAGCAATAAGTCTTTAAAGAGTCTGCAGTTGATTCAAAATGCTGCGGCTCATATACTAACAGGAACTAGGATAAGAGAGCATATTACTCCTGTATTAGCTTCACTGCATTGGCTGCCTGTAAAATCTAGGATAGAATTCAAAATCCTTCTCCTCACATACAAAGCGCTTAATGATCAGGCACCCTCATATCTTAAAGAGCTTATAGTACTCTACCATCCCACTAGAACACTTAGATCTCAATTTGCAGACTTACTGGTGGTCCCAAAGATCTCCAAAAGTAGATTGGGAGCCAGAGCTTTCAGTTATCAAGCTCCCCTCCTGTGGAACCATCTTCCAGTTTCTGTTCGGGAGGCAGACACCATCTCAACATTTAAGAGTAGACTTAAAACCTTCCTTTTTGATAAAGCTTATAGTTAGGGCTGGCTCAGGTTTGCCCTGACCAGCCCCTAGTTATGCTGCAATAGGTTTAGGCTGCTGGGGGACTCCATGACACACTGAGCTCTTCTCTTTCTTCATCTCTCTCCTCAGATCTTTATGTTCCATCCATGCCTGTTACTGACTTGATTCCTTCCCCGGAGTCTTTCTGCTTTGTCATCCTGCAGATTCCCATGCACTGTGGCCGCGCATGGATCACTGATCACTGCTGCACCTTCTACTGTGGATTATTATAACTCACTTAATCAATCAAACATTCATCACATTGTTGTTGCTACTATTACTACTATTAATTCTATTACCATTATTGTAACATCTAGTATTAGTATTATTATTTACATACATCTTACACTGTAAGCTACTGTACTACTATTCCCTACACAGTTTTACTATTGATGTTCTGTTGCTGCTGTTCTCTCTGCTTCTGTTCTTTTCTCTCTCTCTTCCACCCCTCCCACCTCCTCTCTTTCTTCCCCTTCTGCTCTTTCCCTCTCAAACCCGACCGGTGCCGTCAGATCGCCGCCCACCATGAGCCATGATCTGTCCGAGGTTTCTGCCTGTTAAAAGGAAGTTTTTCCTCGCTGCTGTCGCCAAAGTGCTTGCTTATGGGGGAATTGTTTCAATTGTCGGATGTAAATATATTTATTGAGCGTGGTCTAGACCTACTCTATATGTAAAGTGTCTTGAGACAACTTTGTTGTGAATTGGCGCTATATAAATAAAATTTGATTTGATTTGATTTTGATTTACTATTTGGTACTGGGTTCTTTCAGTTGATACCTTAAAGGTATTGAGTACTGAAAACCAGGCCTAGCTAGCATGCTAACATTTGCTACTGTAATTAGCTTAAACACAATGTACAGCTGAGGCTGAAAGGAACATTTTTTGTTGTTGTGCAGGTGTGTGATCATAAACCAAGTATTGAAAAGATTAATATTTTGATCTGACAACTTCCTGAAACCAGCAATCCCACAAGCCTGCACTGTTAAAACAGCACTATGTCGGGTGCATGCATGTTTCTGTATCTTTCATTCTTTGCACCACTTCCCTCACTTTTTGTGTATAAAACATGTACAACAGCCTTTGAGGAGGGACTGTCAGGAACAAGAACATTGTCTGATTCTGGTGGGGTAATAACGGCTTAAGTTCCAGCAATATCGATGCAAAAAGGATCACAGAGCCACAGCCACAATAGTTGCATTGATGCGGGGCAATTGATGGGTTCAAGGTCCGTATTGCGGGGGGGGAGGGGGGGGGCGCTTTGTCCTGGATCGCAGTGACTGGAACACAAGGTGATCTGGGTGAGTGGTTCTGAAATGGTTTTATTTGTTCTCTTATGTGTATTCAGAACAGGTATAATCTCTTCTGCCTTTCAATATGTTTGGATGAAAACAAACCTCTGTGGCTTGAACACGGCATTTGATTGTTTGGTTACTAATCTCTAGAAATGAGAAGCATCTTTCTGTAATCAGAGCCCTGCTGGGAATTTGCTTGTGAACAGCCTCTGTTTCCCTCTCATGTCAAAGTTGAATATCTTTTACCCTTTCAAAGAGCGGGGAGGCCGTTTACTGGAAACAAACACTGTTTTGGCCGAGGCAGAGTGCTTGGCTGCACTCTTTGAAACAAGGGTTCCAAAAGGGTTCTTCCTTTTGAAGCAGGGGTTAATCAAGGGTTCTTTGTGAAACCAAGAATTCCATTAAGAACCCTTGTCATCCAACGAACCCCTTCTGGTTTCATCAAGGGTTCTTTGTGCCATAGTATTAAAGAGTTCTCAGTAGAACTCCTTGGGTGGGTTCTTGATAAAACCCCTTGGAACATAGATTCTAGGTAGAACCCCCTGGTTTTTGATAAAACACTTGGAAAATAGAAGGGCCTTCTGGAGAACATCCGGAGTGGGTTCTAGATTAAACTCTTTAAATATAAAAAGGTTCACAGTTGAACCCCCTGGGTGGGTTCTAGATTTGACCATTGGAATATAAAAGGACAATCTGTAGAAGCCCCCAGGGAGGGGGCACCTTTAGAAGTGGAAAGATTCTTGACAGAGAGAGGATTGTTGCATTCCTTGAAGAACTCTTTTGACAAGCATTCCACCATGATATAAAAGCGTTCTCAGTTTAATCCCCCAAATGGATTCTTGATAAAGTCCTTGGAATATTGAAGGGTTCTCAGTAGAACTCCTGGTTACAGATAAAACACTTGGAATATAGAAAGGTTTTAGGTGAATGCCCTGGATGGGCTCTAGGTAACAACCTTGGAATATAAAAAGGTCCACAGTAGAATCCCCCTGGGGGTCTAAATGGAACCATTCCATCGGAATGAAAAGGTTTTCTGTAAAACCCCCTGGGGGGTTCTGGATTAAACCACTGGAATATAAAAGTCTTCTGTAGAACCCACTGGGTGGATTCTTGTTAGCACCCTTAGAGGTGAAAAGAGTCTTTGTCAAGCATTCTACTATAATATAAAAGGGTTCTCAGTAGAACCCACCGAGTGGGTTCTCGATAAAGCCCTTGGAATATAGAAAGGTTCTTGGTAGAACCCCCTGGGTTGGTTCAAGATGGAACCATTGTAATATAAAAGGGTTCTTGGTAGGAAACCTTGGTGGGTTCTTGTCAGCATCGTTACAAGATTCTGTAAGGATTTTGGGAAAGATTTTGGATATAACCCCCAGAGAGGGTTCTGGGTGGAACCATTACTTCACTGAAGGGTTATTCCTTTCGAAGCTCTAATACAGTGTTCTGGGTTGAACCTTTAACAGATGATTCTATGTGGAACCTTTATGTAAGGTTCTAACAGAAACCAAAAAGGGTTCTCCTATGGGGACGAGCTGAAGAAGCCTTTATGGTTCTTTAGCCCCTTTATTTCTAAGAGTGTGGGTTTCTAGATGTATCAGGAATAACTTGTCGGGAAAATGGAAATGAGACACATCATACAAACATTTCCTCGGACACAAATTTGTGGTTTGTGGTTACTGAAACAATACTAATGTAGACACAGATATGCTACTCTTGATTTCAAGACTTGGTAATTTTCCAAGAACCCTGTTAAAAATGTTGATTAGACAGGTTTCCCAGACGCAGGAGGCATGTGCAGCAGGGGGGAAGAAAACTCATCACCAGTCATAACTTTCAGTATCTAGGAATTAAGCAACTTGCTGGGAATCGAAACAGTGATTCAGAGGTAAGACTGAATTTCATTTTCCAAGAAGAAACTGTAGCTAGTTAGCATTAATAACATTAACCCAGACTACACAAAGTTAGCTCTATAGTTAGTAGGAAATGACCTGCGTGTGTTCCAGACCACTGACAGACAGGCAAAACTGGAACACAGAGGCCCCCTTCACTCAAGTAGCATTAGCATAAAAAATAAAAACAGTAAGGTTAGCATGAGCAATTTTCAAACACAGAAACATATATATTTGTAACATGTCAGCATATGAAAATCTTGCCGTTTCCTCAAAATATACCACACACTGGATATATGCCAGATGTTTTATGTCACTGCAAAACCTCATAAAATTACTGCAGTATTCACAGGCAAAGCTTCACTCATAAAAATCTGTGCTGAAGGTCCGGTGTGTATGATTTCCAGGGATCTACTGGAAGAATATCAGGGAAATTAAACATTAAAAAAAATCACCTAAAAATAAAAATCATTGTAGAAGTGAAACCAAATCATTGTTTGAGGAGTTACAAGTAAGTCTTTGCACTCGAGTCCCGAGTCCTCAACTTTAGGTTTTGAGTCCTAAACAAGTCATAATGCACTTTACACCAAATGTAGTGATATTTTAACAACAGAGCTTTGACAGAGCTTTAAATTGTTGAACTAAGTTGGAGGTTGCTGTATCTCCGTCTGTCATTTTCAACTTGCACTTTTTGCATAGCCTACTACAAGCAGTGTTTTGTTGACCACCTCATAGTATTTGTACACAAACAAAATTACTGTCGAGTCTAAAGTCATCAAATTTTTGTCATCATAGAATGAGCCCTCAATGTATAGAGGCTGTGGATCCTCTTCCAGGGAGTCTGCCATGTTTCACAGCCATGTTTCTACAGTGGACCAGAACTGACAATCCAAACATCATCATGCTTGAAAGGGGAGGTTGAGGCAGGGTGTTTGCAATTTTTCAAACACGTAGCTAGATGGTGCTAAATCCAACACACTGGTCCTTTAATGCAGGAGTCATTAAGCAGTCCCTGCAGGATTTCGCAGGCTTTTTTTGGGGATTGTTGTGGCCTAAAATTCCTGATTTCACGGCAACTTCTCTGAAACATGGTGATGCATGTTGCAATGTTTTTAGGTGTTTTCTGTAATGAAATTGCAGGAGCAAGTGAAAATTGTAAAAAGTTGTGATTTTTATTTATTGATTTTTTTTTTTCATTTATTTATTGTAGGCCTTAATTTATAGGACAGCTGAAGTATGGCAGGAAAAGAGGTGAGGAGGTGGAGGAATGATATGCAGCAAAGAACCACGGGGGGTGGCTTGAATCCACGGCTGCTGCAAAGCATGGGGTGAATTCTCTCCCAGCTGAGCTACCAGGCCATCTGTTTTATTTTATTCTTCTGTATAATTCATTAAAAATCAAAGGCATCTTGTTCCAGAGACAATAAAACCATGCTCTGATCTGATCGTTCCAAGTAACCTTACCGAGAAGGACTACAAAATATCTAACAAAATATGTTTCTTTGTAAATGAAGAAGTGCACCCGGGGGTGTTACACATAAAAGAAAAATCTGTTGGGAGGTCAAACTCAGTCAAAACAGCAAGTACAAAATTCTAAAATATAAAAGTGCACAGAGGTTTGACAAATGTCAGGAACAATGACTTTTGACTCTGTTAATTGAGATTTACTTGCATGTCGTTTGTGTGGTGAACTCACAGGAAGCTACTATGATTGCTTAAATTTGCGGAAAAGTTGCCGTGTTTGAACAAAATTGCAAGGTCATGCAGAATTCACAGAGATGGGTTGGGAACTGCAACACCACAACTTCCTGGAGGGACTGAAAAAGTATTATTGATCAGCCACACGGAATCATGGAGAGAGACTCAACAAAACCACGTTTCATTCTCCTGTTGCATTAAAGTCCCTCCATTATCACGGAGACTTTTAGACTTACTTAATCCGGGCCTACATTTGCGAAGACTGGGAGGCTCCAGCCAGTGTTCTGTGTAAGCCAGGGGAGAGGAGATGGAGCTGTGTCACTGTGTTAATACCTACTTGTGCTCATTTCCCAAGGCAACTAATCTTGCCCGGGGGGAAACGGACCCTGATCCACTTAGCAGGCTGTGAGGAAGCTTGTTTTGTCTCGTCTCCACTCGTCATCACTTTCTCCGTCTGCTTCTTTGTTCTTTATTAACTGGAGAGAATGTACATTTATTCTGTACAATAGAAGGTAACGATTATTTACTGTTGTCAGAAAGCATAAGAAAACAATAAGTGCATGAGGTTGAATCATTATCGTCTCTTTGTAAAAGTCCAGGATCCGTTCATCTATTTTTGGTGAGGGATCTTGTGGATTTAGTTGGAAGCTAAAAACATAATTCAAGCCAACAACCTAGAACAAGCTGACACAGTGACACAGCAGCGAAAACTGATAGAGATCAGGTTAAAGATCACCATAACCCCAGAGTACAGAGCAAGGATAAGGTTTCTCCCTGTATGAATGGGACGTGCAGCTTAAGAGCTCCCAGGACCGACGACACCACTACAGGCCCCAGGGTGTCCTTGGGACATGATATCCATGAACCGATGCACGTCCACATCCAGCTCGGCACAGACAGACATTAGATCATGAAGTTCAGATGCATGACGATTGTGCTCATGTAACCAGTAGGAATTAGTGTATCACAGTAAGTTCCAGCAGGCATTTACTGGAAAGTGTTGCTCACAAATATTTTCGCACATTTTATTATGACATAATATATCCTTTTGAAGGCTTTTAGAGTAATCCTTTCCCCTAATTTGAAAGAAAAACACAGGTAGCAGCTATTTCAGTCAGAGACACTTAATGTCAAGTAATTGACCATTTATGCAATATGTAATTTGCACAAATGGTTTTACGGTTTGGGTGGAGAAAATTCAGTTTAATTCAAGGAGGCAACTTGTGCATAAAAACAGCATTAAAGCATACAAAAACTATTCAATATAACACAGAAACATACAGTTATAGCTGGCATAAACACACACACACAGGGGGGCTTACACCTACGCACAGTGAGTCGTTTAAGCTCCTCTGGTGCAGGCTATAAGTGTCCACTTAAACCTCACTGGGCCTATCACATAATGAATGCTGATTATTGTCAACATCACCCGGCAATGAGGTGTACATCAGCATCAACAAAATATGACTCATCTCAATATTTCTGGACATCAGCATCACCACGCATGGCAAACACTACAAATAAGTGGTACTGCAAAAAAAATAAAAAAATAAAAAAAAGGCTGTTGAAAGAACTAAGCCCCCCAAGTAAAAGAAAGAAATAAACTAATAAAATGTAACACAAGGACCTGCATTAGCAAACTTCTTTGTCACGGTTGATCAGCAGAGTAATAGTGAGAAGTCTCAGTTTATATTGGCTGCACAGTACAGAGCATGAATATGATTGGATGTGACTAGTCAGCTGGTGAATAAGCAACTGATTTTGAAGTATGAATAAAACAGATGATACCGATCAGCTGTCATCAGTGTTCTGCCTGAACTTGGAGGGTATGATTTCAACTTTTATTTTGTGAATTTCTAAATGTGAAGGGTTTGAGCCAAGCAGGAGCCAGGGGGAAAAAATGATGTGTGCAAATGACTAATTTGTGTTCTTATGTGCAGTTTTTTCTTCTTTTTTTTTTAAAGGAGAGTAAATTTGCTAAAAACATGGAATTGACTGCTTTCCCACAGCCTATAGATGAGTGTGCCTTCATTTTTTTGTTTCGTTTTTTTCTGATGTGTCATGTTCATCGTCACAAACGCACTGGAAAACAGATTCAGGAAACTTTGTTAGGAAGCTCAATGCTAACTGATTTGGAACAACGTTCAAGCGCTGCTTGAACGGAGACTTATGGAATTTGTGACAGAGATGACAAAGAGTTTCATTAGTTATTGATGATGGTGACAGGCCTTCATAGCATCGTGGCGGACAGAGGCCGAAAATTAGCACATCCAGTCAGGGTGTCTCTTCTCTTACTGTCATTAGGGGCTGGAGCAAATAAATCCCCGTGCCTACAGCAGAATCATTTGGCCTCGGAATGAATGCTGATTGTATCCTTTCCCACTAAAGACAAAAGCCAGATGTTTGTGGATGTTAGTTGTTTTTTTGTCCAGTGTAAAAGGGTGTATAATGTGATATAGCAAAGTGGATATATTTACTATTTTTTAATATTAAAAATAGATTTTGTTTTTGTACACACCAAGCAGCTGTTTCCAGTGAAAAAGCTCCAAAAACACACTGTAAACTACCTGCATGATACCAAACAGCAGACTGAAAGAGTTAAGAACTAGCTGGTGAGGAGAGCAGAGCATTTCAGAATCAGAAATATTTTACCGATCCACAGGGGGAAATTTATGAAGTTGAATTTAGCAGCTGAAGAGCCAGATATTTTTCTCAGGACCTGGTAGAGACCAAAACTGAGCAAAAAGAGAGTGACTATTACATTGCAGCTTTAAGGGATGTCAATGATAACACAAAATCATAAGTATCCACGTATCTCGAGTCCAAAGTTTAAAATTAAGTGGCCCATTGCTCTTTCTTGAATTATGTTTGACATCCCTTAAAATATTTGAATTAGAAAATTATGTTTTGTATACAAAATTTGAGCATTATGAAGTAATTTGCATGCACATTTTCTTTTTTTTTTTGACACTTGCTTTGCAACTTTATTACATTAGCATCAAAAACTTTGCTAAAACAATATGGTGCTTCAGTGCCAAATTCAGCAGACACAACAACTACCACAAAAAAGCAGTCGACAAATCCGAGGCGATGCCATGAAATAGAAAAAATATGTGCTTTTGTGAACACAATGGGATTATTGCGCTTCATTCTTTTCGACCTTGATGGTTCATTCTGACTGAATAAAGTGGAAATAGGAGGATTTGTCCCAGAGACAGACCTAACAGACAGTTCAGACATCTGAACTTCTTTAGGCCGACTATTAAGTCAGAGCAAATAGCCTCATCATTCTTTTAAAGAAAAAGGCAGAGCAGGCACTCCATGCTTAGAGCAGCAATTCCACGCTGGCTATAGGTTGAACCGCTCTCATGTTATGTCAATCAACATTTCAAAATGTCGCCGATTACCACACGAACTGGCTTAATCATAGCCTTGTGTTGGCAGGCGTGACACCGCTTAAAGTCACAACCGCTGGGACAGCCAGT
>JAJHUR010074344.1:0-11165 GCA_027495735.1 Lutjanus campechanus
GGCAGTCTAAAACACTAAAATGTAGTATATTGTAGATGATTATACATTCAGTGGAGGGTGATATAGCATAATGACTGTGTAGGCCCCTAAAGCTACTAACATATTAATATAATAGGCACAGTAAAGGCTCATGGTACAATACAAGAAGTAACAATGACTGTCAGAACCACAAAAGCAGACGAAGGATCGAAGTCTGGTAAGTTATGATAGAGACGCTGCAAATATTTAAAGTCTAGGCCTATTCATATGAAACATAATAGAGCTAGAGCCCGCTATAATGTAACTATAGCCTTATGACATGACAAGACACACAATCTCTTTTTCTTTTTATTTCTATTCTTTTAATCTCTTTTAATTCAAACTCATAGCACAAAGATGGCATGCACTGAATGGACAAATGCTTTATCCAGAATCAAGAAGTGCTTTTGGAGGACTAGGCCTCAAGGAACATGGCTCAGTCATTTCAGTCCAACAAAAATTAACATGTAATTTAAACATAGCCTACAACTGCTAATCAATAAAACACAGGCCAGAGGAACCACGCGATTTGCCAAACAATGGCTAAAACATAGGCTACCACACAAAGGCTGGTAAAATATAAATCACATATAGCTAGAACTCTAGCTAAAGCACATTTTCCAAGAATACGAAAAATAAAATAAAAGGGCTTGGGCCTATTAGGCCAATAGAAAATACAGCTCAGTTATTTCACTCTCAAAATGTAAGCTTGGATAAATTAAACACACACATAAGAAAATTGAAAATGACTGACAATATCTGTTGGAGCGTATCAGGAGAAGGCGCTGAAAGTGTCCATCACCTAGACAGTTGCATTTTGGGGTGAGCACAAGACTCCCAAGACTGAAAAGTCTTTCTACTGGTGCACTGGATGGTGTTGGGGTGTTATAGCGGAGTGCAGTTCTTTTAATTCTTGGAAACTGGTGCAGGCTTTCCATCACAGGGGCAGAACTGAGATAAGACATTACCTCTGTTTCCACTGATATGGGTGCATCAGCTGTGGCATTAGGCTGTACATCAAAAGAAAAAAAGTCGTCCTCGCTGGAGGCAACAGCATCAGGTTGATGGGGATCAGGCATCAGGGCTGTAGGCTCTTCTGTTGTTAGGGAGCGGCACTCCATTGTGAGGAGGAACTTGATGTGGTCTTTTCTGGCTTCTTCTTTTACTCAGCGCAGCTTAAACTTTGGCAGCGAGACAGCAGCCAGAAGTGCATCCTTGGAGTCAATCATCATAGCAAATCGAGTTTTGATTGCTCCCACAATAACCTTACGCAGCCCAGTGGTCATTTGCGATAGGCCCTTTGACATTACTAAGGTTTTGGCCACCAGAACGTCGAGTGTTGGTTGAAGCATTCCATAAAAGCAAGTGTCCTCACCCTGTAGGATGCCCAGAGCGACTGTGAAAGGCTTCATAATGTAACAGTATTCCTTGAGAAACTGGTATTCCCTGTCATGCATACATTTAATCTGAAGCTGTGTGCAGAAGCTATTGATGTCAGTGAGGGGCATTTCTATGACCCGAGCATAGGCGTTATAGAATGAGTTCCACCGTGTTGCTGTGGGTACAATCAACTTTCTTTCACTGACCCTTTCCAGGCACTCTGATGCGACTATGGAGCGACTGGCCTTTGTCCACAGCGCTGAACATTGAGCTGTAGCACTACGATACACAGCCCTTGATTCTGGATTAGATACCAGCCAATTAACAACCTCATTGTTCGCAATTAGATTAAGTGTATGGGCTGCACATCTATGGTGGGGAGGCAGTACACATAGTCCGTGCTGGGTATCATTGGTGGTAAGCACACTATGAAGATCTGTAAACTCCACCTCGCCATCGTCCTCCTCCTCCTCCTCCTCCTGCTCCTGCTCCTTCTCCTCCTCCTCCTCAGACTCCACTTGCTGCTGCTGATGCTCCTTGAATGCCTTTACAAAGTTGCTCCCATTGTCCGTCACACATGCAGTCACGGCTGTGGCTCAGTGGTAGAGCGGGTCGTCTCCCAATCGAAGGGTTGGTGGTTCGATTCCCGGCTCCTCTAGTCTACATGTCGAAGTGTCCTTGGGCAAGACACTGAACCCCGAACTGCTCCCGGTGCTGTGCCACTGGTGTATGAATGTGAGTGAATGAGTTCTGATGTACAGGTTGGGTCTTCTGTAGAAGAAGAAGCCACCTGTCATTAGTGTGTGAAAGTGTGTGTGAATGGGGTAAATGTGATGTAATTGTGAAAGCGCTTTGAGTAGTCTATAAGACTAGAAAAGCGCTATATAAATACAGACCATTTACCATTTACCATTTATTGTTGGTCAGTCCATATTGAAAAAAAATGTCTTTTATCAGCAATTGCATCGTACGTGTGTCGACCCCTAAATCTTTTACAAGCTATTGCAGCCTTCTTTCATGTCAAGGTATCTGCATCAATCCAGTGCACAGTCACTCCCATGAAACTTTTGTTGTTGGTACTCCATATGTCTGCTGTTGTTGACACATACTGCTGGGCTTCGAGTGTTTTCGTCAGCTCCTTTTCCATGACATAGCATATGCCTTGTCCAAATCTTTGGCAAATGTTTTTCTGTCGGGCAGTCCATGCTGAAAAATTAAGATAGATGTTAAACTCATGCTGTGTTTAAATTGGTTAAACTACAGTTGGGAAAATAAGTATTTGATCCCCTGCTGATGCCCCCCCACAAAGAAATGGACGGTCTATAGTTTTTGTGGTAAGTTTATTTTAACAGAGAGAGACAGAATATCAACAAAAAAAATCCAGAAATAATATCATCATATAAAGGTTATAAATTAATTTACATTTAATCAAGTGAAGTAAGGGCAAAAATCAGTAGGGGATCAAATGCTTATTTTCCCCACTGTATATTCAGATACCGGTAGTGGTGTTAAAGTAAAAAAAAAAATAACAACAAAAAAACAAACTGAACCTGAGGTGCACAGATTCACTTCTCCTCAACAGCATGTGGACTCGCTGTTTAGGTTGCTGTTTGTAATAATAACATGGTAGATGGCTGCATGGCCCACTCTCTATGACAGCATTAGCTTACCTTGTCAATGCTGGTGTTCACAGGGATTTTGATGACAAGCTTTCTGAACGCCAGCGATTCTACCGTTGATAGGGGGTGCATCCACCAGTCTCCTCACTTCTCTGGCTTCAAGAAGCATGACAGATGGAGAGAAACTTAATTTTTGTTGATTTGTCTTTCTGTATGCTCGTCCTCGGTTTTCTTTCTCTTATCCGCAGGTGCATCTCTCTAGCTTAGTGTTAGCATGGCACCGGTCCAGGTGTTTCTTCAAGTTACTAGTGCTATTTTTTGAAGTAGAGAGTTCCCTCGGTGTCGCACACAGATTGCACTTGACTATTATGTTCTTGTCCTTTTCTCTGACGAACTGAAAATAATAGGAGTATGTCCATCTCGCAAACGTAGAATCCGTGTCTGTAGTCATCTTAGCAAATTCCAGCAACAGGAAATGACTCTTACTTGCAGATTTTTTTCTGTTGTCGGGATGTCTCGCGGTGTTGGTGAATACTTAAAAAACAACACCTAATCAGGTGAAAATGCATTGTAACGCGCGTTCCTTAGATTGTAACTGGTATAATGTAACTGGTGATGACGCCATTGCAAATGCGATGATGATTGGCTGGGTGGGCGGATCATGCCCTGCTCACGCTGTCTCACTGCACGCTCTGACTGCCAAACACAACAAGACAGCGACAATGGCGTCGAGCCAGGGACGTTCAAAGGTAGCGTTCTCAAACTGGAAGTACCCGCATTACTTCTCGCTCATTGAAGTTAAAGGCAAGAATGTTTATATAACATGCACGCTATGTAATAACGTATAGAACATGAAAAATAACGTCACAGTTACTTTGCTGAGTAACTAATTACTCTTACAATGAGGTAACTGAGTTACTAACTCAATTACTTTTTGGGAGAAGTAATTTGTAACTGTAACTAATTACTTTTTTAAAGTAAGATGACCAACACTGGTATTCGCACCCTTTGTCTCTTGCAGGTATCGGTACTGACCCCCTGAGGTGTGAAATTAAGACGTCTAGTCATCACACTTTTGGTTTTGGTGAGAAGGTGGGAGGTTGGGTATCTCACAAAGAAGTCAAAATTACAATTACACTTTACTTTTGTAACGTGTTACTCCCAACACTGGTCATAAGTGATGATTTGAAGAGATTATTATCATTCTCTATCTTTACATTGTTGTTTTTAGAAAATGTTGCACGTTGTTCTTTTAGGTTTTATACAAAATGGAAAGTTTCCAAGAGTTAATCCCAAGGTCTGAATCAGACATGGACAAAATGCACCCTGAGGGCCAGATCCGGCCCACTGAAAGGTTTCATGTGTCCTTGAAAGGCCATCATGGCCACCAGTTGTTCCGAGAACAGGCTGGATTTATTGAACCTTCCTGGTCAACATGATGTTACTGGAAATGTGCTGATCCCTCGAGTGGGTGAGGATCAATCTTGTTCAACTACCGCTTTGGAACTGCTTGGATGCAGCATAAGACCTCCTTCTCTGTATTGGAACCTACAAAAATTAAGTCTCCACTTTCCTACAACTCTCCAATCTCTGATCAATGTTCAGTAAACATCATGTTCTACCCTCCATGGACATTAGAGCCCCCCAAACACACATACATTCACCCTTTTCTCAGCTCAACTCAACTGAAATGAACTAAATGCAGTCTTCAGTATCGGAGACTTCCCAGCATGCATTTTGAGAATTTTTAGTGATGACATTTACCTAGAAATTAGTTTTCTGGGGTGCCCCTGTAGGTTAGTTGGTAACAGATGCACCCCATATACTGAGGTTATCATTCCTCTGCTGTGGCTCCTGGTTCAACTCCCACCTCTGGTCTGTTTGCTGCATGTCATCCCCTCTCTCCAAACCCTTTCCTGCCATCTTTAGCTGGCCATAATCTTAAAAAGAAATTATGAGTTTTCTTGGCTTTGTTTTTCTTTTTAACAGTGTACGTATTTTCTGTTTTCTTTTCTTTTTAGTCCACAAAACACTGCTGGAGTTTCACAGGAAGACAGTTTTGCAAAACCTTGCAAATAATTCAAGTAAATGGTGACCGGTTTTCAAACGGGCAAAATAACCTGCACACTGTCACACCGTCTACAGATCTACAGTGAAGATTCAGGCTAAAAACATGTAAACGATGTCTTTCAAGTCACCTCAGCATGTTGGAGCTTTAGGAGACTTGGATTACACCAGAAACTAGCAGTGTTTTGTGGACTAAAAAACGAAACCTGACCTTTAATCAGCATGAGGGTTTGTTCTGACTATCCCTTTAATATATTAATATATATTCATCACATTCATGTTAAGAGTAGCAGAGAGGACTTTGAAATTGATGCATAAAAGTTCACCAGAATGCAGGAATAAAGTGTCTGACACGACCCCTGGACCTCCTGCTTGATTTGTTCCCCCTGGGCCTGGAGCGGCTGGCAATATCCTTTATTTTCCCATACTGAAGGTGGCAACCATATTAGTCGCCAATGTTAGACTGAAGACCTAATTCTTATACACCTGCTACTAATTGGTTTTGACCCTATAATATAACCAACCTGCAGTATTGGCCGTATTGGTTACTTTACGTTACGTTTAGGTTACTTGACTTTCTTTTTAGTGTTTACATGATTTTGATAAGACACTCAGTGCTTGTCAGTGTGCCTGTTTTTACATACACAGATTCAGTGAATAAATCATGATGTACTTTTGACTTAAACATCCACTGATGAGACAAAAACATCAGATATGTGTGGAGTGATGAGGAGACCTTCACCTTCCTCATTAATACATGAAACAAACATAAACAACATATTTCCCTCATGTGTTCTAATTTATTTTCCACAATTTGAGGTTTGATTGGAGCCCTTTAACTACAGTCAAAGTTTGCACTACATTTGGATAGAAAGCTGGCTTTTAAAGACTGAATAAAGGAGAGAAGATATCTAATCTCCTCAGCTCCCATCTGCCTTCACCTCTGCTTTTTTTTTTAAAATCTTATTGCCCCTCATCCCTTCACTCCTGTCACCCCTTCCCTCCTTTATCTCCATTTATCTCACTCTCCTCTCCTCTGTCTTTTCCTCCTCTTCTCTCCTCTGCTCTTCCAATTTCTCCCCAGTCTCCTGTTTTTTATTTCTTTTTTCCCTCCTTTCCATCCTCCTCTCCTCCTGCTGTAAACAGTTTGGAGAGACAGCGTTGACCAGCGGCGTTGCTCCCGGCGACAACTCCTCTAAACTGATAGGACGCCCCTTAGATCTCTCCCTGTTACCGCAGCAACAGGCTCAGGAGAGGGCACAGGGATGGATTGTGTGTTTGTGTTTGTTTAGCAGAGAGAAACCAGACAGATGTCCATCTGGTGAGAGGTTTCCGTAGACTAAAATGACAGAGACACAAAGAGCGGTGAGGTGATTTATAAATTTGAAATGGAGAGAAACAGGACAGGGAGATGAGTTATATGTAGTGAGAGAGTTTAGGAAACAAGAAAGAAGAAGCATGAGAGATAAAGATGAGGAGATACAGGAGAAGAATGAGATTTTTTTTAAGTGAAGAGAGAAAAGAATTGAGAGGAAAATCGTTTAGGAGATTAAAGGTATAGTTAGTGATCAATCATAATCCGACGCACTTTTAGTCAAAATCACCGTATTTCTCCTCACTATCCACAAGCTGTCACTTCAGCATGCTGATAAAAAATCCCGTTTCAATACACAGCCTGGGCTCTGAATTTCAGCAGGTAAATCTGTGGCTCAGACTGAGCCACCAGAACATTGGTCCACCTCCTCACACCCGGGGGGCCGGTTCATACTCGTGCACAGGTCAGACATAGGGGGGAGGGGGGAGTATAGGTCACATGGCATGTGCAGTTAGAGTAAGAGAGAGACACGGTATATCAGGTGCAGATAACAGCCCAAGATAAAATGGTCAGAGTAGGCAAAAGGCAGGGTTAAAAAAAATACTAAAATCAGGTCTAATATCAGGAGAACACTAGGAAAAAACTACTGACATACACACTCAGACAACTCTGAACTGGCACAGACAATGGGCAGCATAAGGACTAAATACACAAGGGAGGAAGGGTAATGAGGGACAGGTGAAACCAATCAGGACAGGGCAGGTAATCACACAGGAGGGAAACACACAGGGGCTGGAAGTAAGGCATCTGAAACAAGAGACAAGGGTGAGTACCAGAATAAAACAGGAAACACTGACAAGAACTGAAAACAAGGAAAACAGGACCTTAATGGAGACCTCAGGGTGTAACAATAACGCTTTATTCCAAAAACAATTCTTTGAATGAAGAGGTGATGAAAGGGTTCTTAATGACTTACAAAGAACCCTTCTCAAAAAAAGGATTCTTTTGGAACCCTTACTTTCTAAGAGTGTAAGGCTTTTGCCAATTATGAAACAAATCTCTATACTTCTGTGAAAGTATATTGTCTGTTTTCCACCTGTTACATAAAATATTGATATCATAAAAGAATATTTTTTTCCCTCATGTTGGTTCTTTACAGTAAACAGAGATGCAGAGATAAAAACAATAGAAAGTGAGTGGAAAGGAACAGACGGAGACGACAGCTCACAGTGAATGTTCTTTTATTATGACATGTTTTCCAGGGCTTGGTTGGTTTCTTTTGTCTCATCAACATTACAGACATTCAGAGGAAACATTCTCCACGGCGATGTGCAAAACAGCATATGAAAGGAAAACGAGTACATTCTCATTTACTGTTGGCTTCCAATGCGGCTGGCTGGCCTTCAGCCAGGGACACAGACACTTTGTTTTTAATATTTTCTCTTTTTTAACTGGTCCAAACACACAAACAACAACAAGCTCAGTTCATTGCATTGATTTTTAGCGCTTAAAAGGAGAAAAAATGAAAGGTTTGATTTACACCACCACAGGTAAAAAGGCCGGTACTAAACCCTCAGTGGGCCAATTATATTTGCTTCTGTCCTCACCAGGTTGTTCTAACTGTCTCACACCTGGTTGATTTACTAACTTCAGCTTAGATGGATGTAAATTCAACTGTTTGACTTTAATAGGAAGGCAAACCGAAAATCAGCTTCTTCTTCTTCTTCTTCTTCTTCTTTTTTTTACTGAACTTAGCTTTCTTTTTCAATGAAAAGAAAAAATCTCACTCTCTGAAAGGTTATGATGCCAGAGCTATGAGTCCATTAGTGGAGCTTAGTTTAAAGACTAGAGGCAGGGGGATACAACTAGCCCACCAAGATAGCAATTTATAAGCAAATAAATGTATTTCCAAAATTAAAACTTTTGTTTTCAGACAAAGAAATGACAAATCTGTCAGTCTGATTGGATTTCCAGGTTAATCAGTCATTGAGTCCATCAGTTAAAGGAATAGTTTGACATTTTGGGACACATGTTTATTAGCTTTCTTGAGGAGAGACAAAAAATTATGTTCAGATTGATTCAACTCTCATGTCTGTATGGCCAATATGTGGCTACAAGCAGCAGCTAGTTAGCTTAGCATAGCATTAAGACTGTGTACAGGTTTCCTACACAGTTCAAAATTGCAGACTTTTCCAGACTAATATTTCTTCAGCTCTTGAGAAAAGTTTATTATATAAATAAATTGTCTTAAAATTCAACTGCTAAAATGTATATTACATTCTGACTATGTATGCTATTATGTTGCCAAATAACAGACATAATATTGTAGCTGGGTACTTTAGCTCATACAGATCAATTAACACCAACCCCAGACAAGATCAATGTGCACGATTGAACACTGGTGAGGTGAGAGGTGAGAGCAGAGCTATTTTGCAGGCTGAGATGTACAGGTGTCGAAGCAGCTCTGCGTAGGAGTGTGCGTTCAGTCACACGCCATACTTCTTGCTTTGCTTTTGATGACATCCAGCCCACACTTTCTCACACAGTGGTAAACATTTTGGCTGCGATGGCTGTCTGCTCCAAACACCATGGAAAACACTGCTTGTATGGTCTATTTCTTTTTAGAAGTTCTGAATTTATATTTTATTCAACAGAATAGGGGCAATAGTCTTGAAACCCAAATATTTTTCTATATTCCCTTTTGTTTCTTCCACACCTATCCAGATGTGGAAATCAAATGACTCCAAACTTTTACAGGAATCCTGAGGGAAACAGCTAAGTGACAAAATCCACCAACAAACACCTCCAAAGCTCTCCTCTTAACTCTGTATTTCTCAAATTCTGATATGGATGTTTCAACCTGCAAATTATCCAACTGACTTAACTAAGCCCCGCCCTCCATAGTTACTGTTGCTATGCCTGTCAAGCTTTCCATTCGTACCTTGCACATATCTTTGCAGTGGGTTTGCAGTTATTGAAATTGGGAGTAATTTTTTAAACAATAGTTCTTCAGTTTCACACAGACAGGATTTTGTCGGCTAAAATTGTGACTCTCACCAGCAGATTTCATAACTTTAGCTAGCCTAAACTCCTTGAGTCAGCTGAGAAATCCATCTCTAGCTGACTTTTTAATGTTTCCATTTGACACATTTTAAAACAAGAATCCTGTAAAAATGTATTAAATATGTAAAGTTACTTAACAACTGCAAACATGATATAACAATGTTAAAAGACTGAGGCTTAAGCTACTTATTTCTCAGCAAATATCAGTCGGATGGCTAAATATGACACGTATACGTGTACAATAGATGACAGAAATACTATGGGTGGGAGAATAAATCAATTCTCCTGAGTATTGGGATTCATTGTTTATGATTGCTGAATCAATTTTATATATATATATATATAAATAACTAGCTCTTGGTCCGTTAGCTCAATATTCAAACACATTATGGAATTCTGATTGACATTCTGATGGAAATTAGCATCACGGTAATATTATCTTAACAAACTGATCCAATTTATTGGGTGTGCCAGTAGAGGGCAGCATATATATTTATATTTTCTATTTTATTGAACATGAACATAAAAAGACTTTTATAAATGTCTTTCTCTCTGCTCGACTGCACGCACATGAGCTGAGTATCACAGCATTCACTTATGCAAAGGGGAGAAAGGAGGCTTGTCACGGGTTGGCCGTGGTCAGTGAGACATCACCGCAGCACGCTTGGAGGCTGGTTGGGTTCACTTTGGCTCCACTCCAGATTAGGTCCATCTCGGTTGCGGCTCGGTGCGATACAAGTGGTAATGGTAATGCAAATCAGGACGACATGGTTAGACTCAGCGCGGCCAAAAGCAAACACATGCAGTGCTATTTAACACAAGTTTGGATGTAACTTTACTGCAGCTCGTAAGCTAGCTAGCCATACATGCTAACATTTGCAGTTTACATTAGAGCAGATAAAAACAAAATTTAATCTATTCCTCACAAATTTGCTCTCGTTTTTTTGAGGTTTTTTGTTTTGTTTTTAAAGAAAACAAACAAAAAAAAAAGATGCCACCCTCCAAACCCAGAGACCAAGGTACGGGTGCTACTCTGTCAGTGAACAATTGCTGATCAACAGAGGGGCTTAGCAAAGGATCAGATCAACCATTCCGCATTTTGGGTGACAACAAACACCATTAAAGTGCCAGGTACAAATAGAGAAGACTTGTGTCATATTCATGCATGTCAGTGTTGGCAATGTAATTAGTTTACTATAACACCACAGTGGGCAGACGACTGAAACATCAAAATTGTCTCTTTAAAAAGTGACAAAAGTGACTCCTATCCCTGGAGAAAGCTTGAGGTCTGAAGTATCATTAAGGACTCTGAACACATGACGGGTCTGTAGAAATATGAATGTGGCTACTGACATGGTAAGACTGAAGTTATGAAAAAGATTGACTGAATTTAATTTAATGAGGAATTGAAATTTATTTTTCATTTATTTTCTTCAGTCTTCCTTGTTCATCCTCTGTTCTCATTTTTGCACAAGTTTTGTATTATTTATTTATTTTATTTTATTTTTTTTATATATATATATTTTTTTAATATTACTATTATTATTTCTTATGCTGCTTATATACGCTGACCCTGGGAATTTAAGTTTCTCCTAATTTGTGAGACTTAGTTGGAATCAGGGCACCAGGGTAGTGTCGACGCTCCTTGGTGTTGAATGCTGTAGCTGATTGAGACATGGTGCTTTATTATTACTCGTCTGGCT
>JAJHUR010074347.1:0-13280 GCA_027495735.1 Lutjanus campechanus
ACACACACACACACACACTCGACCCTTCCTTCTCCCTGACATTGAGCTGACCCATGGCGAGTCATCTCAGTGCACACATCAGCGATGTTGGCCCAGCGAGGGGCCTGTCTGCTGTGTCAGGGTGCTTCCTGACTCAACCACACAATGAGCGACTGTGAGCATTAAGTAGCAATATAAATGGAAATTAGTCCCTTCAATGTGGAGAAGACGGAGTGCAAGGAAACAATATATGTTTCCAGATAAGTAAGAATGATAAAGATGCCATGAAAATGACTGTCTGGATTATTTTCTTGTTGTGAGGACATAATCCTCAGAGTGAATGCCTCATTTGAGAATTGTGTAGACATTTATGTGTCAATTGTTAAAAAGTACTCTACGCTTTTGTGCTGTATTTATTTATACATTTAACACTTTCTGTCACTCAGATATATAATGTATTATAAACATACTTATAACATGTTATACTGTATTTATGGCAATATATAATTATAGTTATAAGCACTCATAAATTTTCATAATGCTTTATACCAATGATCATAACACGTTATAAAGTATTATATAATGACTTCATGGTCAAGTGTCATTATACTTCATGATTGCTGGTCAAACACTAACATTTTTTAATTAGTTCTCACAGCTTCAATGTATCTTGTCATTCATTTATCATTTACATTACAATCAGCGCTATAATACATTATAATGTGATTAAAATTTGATTTATTATAAAAGTATTACAGCTAGTGTTTTTTTTTTAAACGAAATATTACATTAGTGAACTAAATGTCCATCATTCAGGTGTTTTATCATCAAAAAATCTCAAGTTGTAGAATGACCCAATTCTGTTATGACCTGTTAAACCAATACATTAATTTTATGTTTTGTGAGCTGTTCCAGCACATATTTAATTACTGTATTTTATTTTCACTTTACTTAAAAAAAACACTTAACCACACATAATTCACTTTGTTAAGTTTTTCTTAACCTAACCAGCTTGTAATGTATTACTGTATATCTAACAATACAATATAACAGTGACTTTAATGCATTATAAAATGGTTATAATGTATAATATATTTGTAACTATTACAATTATAATGCACAATGATCATTGCCAAAATTTGTCAGTTAGTGACAAGCACTTATGAAGCAATGTGATACTTTACCTTATAAGTCATTATTAAATGCTTTATGTGTTATAGTTATTGTGATAACGCACTATGAATATTTATTAGTCCTAATAATAATAACATTGCTATAAGCACAGTATAATGCATCATAGAAAGTGTTTTGTTTTGTTTTTTTAATCTGAGGTTGCTGCAAACTCACTCCACCACAGAAAGATGTTTTTTTCAGCTTCAACATTTTTCAGTCCCAGTTTCAATAAACCTTTGTTGAATCTGCTAGAAGGAGAAAGAGAAAAGCTATTTTCTGGCGTGATCCAGGCGTTGATCATTTACATAGCATACAACTAAACTGTTAAAAAATAAAGAGACCATTTAAACCTCTTGCCACTAACCTGCCTCTCTAGCCCTATAACACAATGTCTATGTCCAGTGACTTACAATATAAGCGTTCGATAATCAGGTTCCATCAGTCAGTAAGCAGCCAAGATCAGAGCTTTCCAGAAACACATACTGTAAACTACATGGACAGGGAGAAGACACAATACAAAATTAATTAAGGAATCTCAATCACCATTATGTTTGGGGGGTTGATATCAGTTGTTTGCAATCAATCGTTGTCTTTTTCGATGCTGTTGCCAGGGTCACCAAAGATGCACATACTGGCTTTGAATACAGTTTAACCCAGAATCTGTGGTTCTGCATATGCCTCATGGAGTTAGAGACAGCTATCATGGTGAGCCCCAGTAACAAGCTGAAAAAAGTTCAACCATCATCAATTCTGACAGCAGCGGCAAATAGCTGTGTGAGTTCACGGGAATGGCAGTCACCCTCTCTGTCACCCTGCCGCTTAGCAACCACCTCCTGTCTGCAAAGTACCTTGGGACACAGAGATCCATGCAGACATTTTACTACAGTTAACCATTTAAATTAACATGCATTATGCAGCTTATAGTGTAATGTAATGTCTATGTGTTTTATCTATCTGTGTTATGTAATACATCATTATTTTATGTTGTCTGTAAAGTCGTTTTTGAGGGGGGTTAATATTTAGTGCTTGTTTCAATTGGAATAATTTGTGGCTTAAGACACATTGTATGCTATCATGACTAATTGTCTCCCAGTAGTTTTAGATCAATTTTCCTGTGACAGTATCTATCCTGATGTTATAAATGTTGTTTTGTTTTTGTTACGCAGCTGTTTTCTTTATTGTTTTCATTAGTTTCATTGTATTACTTGTTTGTATTTTGTTATCATTTGTTCTTTTAAGTATATGTTTTGGGAGTCCCGTGAAAACAAGATGATACATTTCAGTCCTGATATATACTAACACCACTTATTAAGACATTTTATCATCTACTCACCACTGTATTAGGGCTAAGTGCAATTATCAAGGTCCCAAAAGATGATTTATATTTTTTTTATTTATTTTTTTTAATAAAAATTATTTTTAGGGACTCCAGGGGCCTTCAGCACATCTGTTAGCTTTATTGCAATTTATGGCAATTTACAACTTACCATTATTTTTAGGAATTCCTTGATCCGATGTATCATAAGTTGTATGAAAAGGTTTAAATAAAAAATAAGCAGCAGTATTGCATAACTGAGTCATGTTGCGGGCTGTGTTTCTTCTTTCATGGGAAGAGAATATTTGTTTCACAGTTTGAGCATGATGTTTTTTACATGGCAAGGTTAAGCAAAGTGCATCCATACAAATGTATTATTAACAACTCATGTATAATATAAGTAATGTAAGTATATGGTGACCTCACATAAATCCCTACATAGCTTTGCACAACTCCAACCCCCGGGAGTCTAATTAGCAACATAACTACAAACACTTGTGAGGCTATGTGGGGCCTTTAATGCACAATATTCAATAAGATGATATTTTATGTAAAATCAAAGTAACTAGTAACTATAGCAGTTAAATAAATGTACTGATTAAACAGTACAATATTACTAGAGTAGAAGTATAAAGTATATGAGAAATAAATTATAATAAGTTACCATATGGCTCCTGGGTGTGAATGCCTCTCGCGAGAGCCTGTCGACCTGTCAAGGTTGAAACCCGCCTCTCTCCCAGTGTGCACTGGGATCTGCTCCAGCCCTCTGCGACCCTGCACAGGATGAGCAGGTATAGAAACTGGATGGATGGATGTTTGCTGTTGTCTGTGTGGAGGGGGAGCATGACTCAGCGGTCAACCGCTGGGACTCGGACCGGCAGGTTAGAGGGGAACAGTCTGCTTTATCAGAGCTCTCGAACGTCACATAACAATCTCACATCTCAGCTCGCCTTGCCACATCTCATTTGATGTTTGTTTATCAGACCGGGGTCGCACACCTCCTCCTCCTCCTCCTCAATCAAAAAAACAAGACTTGTATTTTTCAAGACAAGCTACTTGGAACAATGCAAAGTTTCAATAAATGTTTGCAGTTCAACGGAAGGAATCATGCAAATGCTGCTTGCAGAGTTATGCAAATCGCTCATCACAGCGAGACCCGGGAACAAAGCAGGAAGAAAAAGCGATGCATATAAATAAAACAAAAGTGCTGATAGGCTGAGAGAGGTTTAGATATGAATAAAGAAAATTGCAGTGAGTGTTTATACAATACCCAACAATTCCATTGACAAAAGTCAAAAAGTATGAAATGTAAAAACAGCAAGAGGTTTCAAAGTACAAATTATAATTGAGTGAACTAAATGTAAATAATCAAATGCCCATGTAAATATACACATATAAAATAATATGTGCTGTATATAGGATGTGCAGATTTAGAAACATGTGCATCCAAATGTGGTGAGTGACTTAAAAAACAGTGCACTAGTAATATATAAATCATGCAGTGGTCTATTAGAGGCATTTAAATTTATGAGTCCTAAGAAGAGCGGTGTGCTCTGCTCTCCCTTGTGCTTTGTCTCACGTTGACAGAACGGTTTTTGTTGGCTGTTGATGCTCTTACAATACATCTTTTCTCCAATGACTGATTTAAATGCTGCCTCACTCCATTCTAATCAGCGGGTAAACCTGTCCTCTTATCCTCCCTCTCGCTATTCGCACTGATGCACAATACTCGTGTCATCAAAAAACGTGGCCAGTGAAATTATCTGATAACCCATTTAATTTCAAAAGAAATAAAAACTCCTGCACACTTTAGTAAATTAATAAATATACCAGCAGTAAGCGAGACGCCGTGCAGAGTGTTTTCATATTAATTCAAGCTGTGCTGTCCTCCAACACACCTGTCACATACTCAGGTGTGCAAAGACTTTTTCCAGGTACAAAAACAAACTAAATTTTTAAACTACAAGCCATCTTGCAGTGGGATGACACCAGCCTTGATGCCCGTCAACAACCTATGAAAACTCAGTTCTCATAGCTACATAACTACTTAGTACTCATGGGTCAGACCACATCCTTCTTCAGACTTGGTCTTCATTTTTTCTTCTTTAAGATGATTTTTTAGTGTTTTACTGCCTTTATTAGATAGAAGCAGCTGAGGAGAATTTAATGCAATCAAACCATGGTTGCTGTACAGTTTTTGGGTACAGTAAGCTACTGGAGTGCCCCAGCTCAGCCTTCATTTTGATCTCAACTACACACCTGTAAAGTTTTGTGATGCTATCTTGCACGGTTCTGACACTGTTGTGCTGACAAAATCTGTCCCCACATATAAAAACACCTGCCAAAGTACTTCTGTGGTAGTTCCTGATACAGTTGGTATCTCCTGGACCACATTTTGGCATGATGACATACACACAAACTCACAAGGTTCAAACAATACCAGCCATGTTGTACACTCAAGTTACAACAACTTCCTGTTTCATGGTGAACAATGCATCATCATAGCAACGGCATGGCTGTGTTGTGTTAAGGCAGACAGAGGTCGACTTGTGCAGTTCAGATGATCTGATTCTAACTCAAATACAAAGACAAAATACTTAAGACTTACAACATGACATGAGGTATGGCTCATGGCTAAACAGTCGAAGGCAAGCAAAAAAATTTAAAAAAAGGCAGGCAACCAATCCAAAATAAAAAAGGCAGTGTCCAAAACTGAGACAAACACTCCACAAAGGCACAAAGAAACACGAGGATATGTGACATGAAGACGAAAATGAACTGACACTGATATGAAGAAGCGCCAGTAATAAATACACAAGAAACCTGTTAAGGACAGATAAAACAAATCACAACTGTGACAAAAAGATAAAGACAGGAAGTAAACAGCAGAAACAAAAGGACAGACAGGACTTCAAATTAAAACAGGAAATAACAAAAGTGAAACCCAAAACCATGACGGACAACTGATGAAAACTAACAAGCTTCACTATTTAGCATCATCAAATGGGATCAAGGTCTTAAGACTTTGCTCATCACATATGAGGATCTGATTAACCTGCTAGGAGCAATTTGTAAGAATACAGCACCTGAACTTTTCTGTTGCCAGTAGGTGGCACTTTGACTGTGGTTCATACCCCTGTACTTTGGGCAGCATTATTCAGACCACACCCATTTTAAAACTCTGCTTTGTTGTACTGTGATCACTCTTGCACAGTTATGACACTATCATGCTGACAAAATCTGTCATATGTTTGTCAGACAGACATATAAACACCTGCCAAAGTACACAAAACTGCATCACACTATAGGAGGTGTCTCCAAGACCACATTACACCATGATCACACACACACACAGTAAGAAAATACCAGCCACACACCATTGCTGCTGGTAACTTTAAGTGACTGAAGCTCATTGAAATCGTTTTCTAAAGAATCTTCTCTCAGAATTACACATTTAGCCTCAGGATCTGCATTCTTTCTTCTTTTGTTGTCATTAAATGAAGGAAAAAAGATTCATTTATGAGGCAGTTTTTAGGTTGCAGCTACACGCCAGCTATTCGCCCTTCACCCTCTACACTCATTTCCCTCGCATTTCTTTTAGATTTCCATCTTAACAATCCCCCTGTGAGACTAATTACCTGAGTTGATTAGTAAAAAAACACGGGCTGCTGCCAGCTCACTGACTGAGGAGCTGCACAGAGTTGGCAGAGGAGTGACAGTAATGTGACAGAGACGTATTCAAGAGTTGATGCGCTGATGCAACTACAGCCCAAACAGCCTGATGATATTAAAATTCAGCCTGAACTCCTCCAACATTAAACTCTACCATCAAAATGCAGCTCAAGCAGCGTGGTCCACACCCATGTTGTGCATGATTACCCTACTTCAAATTCAGCCTTTTTGAGTTGTAACTGTTTTAAGAAGAGTTTCTGATTGAGACACTTGTGTCACCACCAGCAGTGGTTCTGAAGTAGTGAAGGTTTCCTCCATCACTGTGTGTGGGATTCATCTCCAGAGGAAAGAAAAGGCAAATGAAGTACAGCAACACCTTTCAGGCAAGTGGCTGCAAGGTCACACCTGCTGCTGGTGAGTGGCCTACTTGAATTTCCATGAAGTGAACACATTACTGATGTGAGGTCAGAGTGTTTTTCACAGTTTGTGCTGCGGGGATAGCCTTTTTCATATTCAGTGTATATTCAGTATATTCATTGTATGGGTCTATATCAAAACCAGCTGGGGCAACCAGCTAGAAACCACAGGGGTTAGTTCAGTTTATATTTATTCCAGACAAAGTACAAAAAAAAAAGAGTTAAATATAAAACTATGTGGGAGCATTGGGGTGAGGGAGTTGGGGGTGCATGTGTGCAAGTAACAGATTCTGAAGATGCTATGAAGCACAGTGTCGGGTTCAGGTGACAGGTATGTCACAGTTATTATAAACATCTTTTTAGCAGCTATAAGATTGTTATTATAACTGTAATTGCTGTAGGAGCTCACAAACACTTTTTTAAAGATATCTTTCGTCACTAATTCCTCCCACAGTGGCAGCTGCACTCTACGCCCTCTGATTAATTGAATGACATTGTTATTTATGATAGCCTAATCAGTGAAATAGACAAGTGAAAATGCATCAATAATAGTCTGACATATTTCACAAAAACTTTTTTTTAATCACTAAAAACAGGAATTATAGACTACACTCATATGTTGTTCATTATCTATCACTGCAAAGGTTAATTTTCAGGACAAAATCAACAGGATTCAGGACAACTGCTTGTCATTTTGGACTGTCCTCAATTTTTCAGGACATCTGGTCACTCTAGTGAGGGTTTGGTAGAAACCTTTATTGGCTTATATGAAAACCACACACAAAAGACATAGAAAAGGTAAAATAAAAACAATACAAAATCATCTATTCATTTTAAATATTATTATTAGAAAACAGAAGAAATGCACATATTAAATGTGTATAAGTTTTAAATCTTAAAAAAAAAACAATCTACATAGTTAGAAATTCAAACAAAACAAAGAAACAGGACTAACTGTATTGTTAAAACACAGTTTCTAAGAGTGATCATATTTTTCCATAACATTTTTTTTTTACCACCACCTGTTTAATATACGATCTATGGTTGAAGCGAGTTGTTTTCTCCACCCCCTCGTCCTCAGATTTGAGGAGGTTCAAGCAGGCTGCAAGAACACTACAGGAGCACAAGACATGCACGACACTGGAATTTGACAATAACATGAGATGACGAGTCCCTGCACTGTACGTTGATCAGCTGTTTATAACTGTCAGGTATTTTTTGTCAATGTACAGTTAAGTACGCTATCCTAAAAAAACACACAAAAGCCCACTGCTGCAGTCTGGACTTAAGGTTAAGTGACTGCCTGCCTCACTGTCTGCCAGACTTCATTAAGATATCGCTCAATTTAACTGTTATAAATATCTACACCTTCTACAAGATTAATGATTTCTTACGACTCATAAACAGACATTTACTCATTCGACAAATATTAACCTGAAACAGGAAACTAAAACAGTTATTCTGGCCCAGAATAGAAGCTTCAAATGAGGACACTGCAGCTGCAGTGTTGTTGTCAGAAAAACAAGTATTTCAACTTAACATGTCTCCTTGATCTTTGATGACATATTGTGTTCATTTTATATTTTATTAATTACAGTACATATATCACAGATTTCTCCATTAAAAATAAGAGAGGTGTTTATTGTTTCTCTTTTGTAACAAGCCTACTGTTAGATTGTCATTTTATCCACATTGAAACCAATAAATAGATGTAGGAACACGTGTGCTGCTTGGTGCTGGCTGTAAAACCTTCACAGATCACAAAAATGAATGTGGTGGCAGAAAAAGGAGCTGACTGTGCCCATATGAACCATTTTTTATCTGCATAGAATAGCCGTGTGTGTGTATATGTGGATGTTTGTTGCTGCTCACACACAGGAGACTTGTTCAAAATGAAGAAAAGAAGAACTGTGAACTCCCTTGGAGGCAATATAGCGGACTTGCCAGTGTTATGTAAGGCAGTGATTGCTCCTCTTAAAGGCACTGGCTCCACTGCGCTGTTCCTCAACTCCTGGCTCACGTTTTGCTATTGTGGCCAAGAGATTGGATCTATCACATGTCAGTAGTTTGGCTCTGACTTGAAATACTGTAAAACAATGGAGCGAATGAGCCAAATTTATCACAGATTTGCTCAGTTCTTAAGGAGAGAAGGGCAGTTGTTTTTAATCTCTAAGAGGCTTAACCCCCCTGCTGTGAGGGGAAGAAATGTTTATAATCCCTACAGACACAAGTTTATCAAAGTTGTGGATTTAGCAATGAAACATCCTCCCAGCGCTGTCCTTCATCAGAATAATTTCAGACTGGTTTGAAAGAAAACCTGCCCCCAGATCAGTGATGTCAAATACAGAAAATACTAGTCATGTTTTTTGGAGTACCCTTTTCTCTTGATTTGTCTCATCATTCTTAATTTCCAGTATTTTCAAGCATGAGATTAAGCACTGGTTATGCTATGTAGTATATGGATGTGTAGAGTTGTTGAACAAATGAGTTGACCTTTCGTCCAAACCTCACCAACCAGCTGGTGAGGTTAGGTAGAAAGAAAATAGTTCCTACATAAACCTGCTCACAAAAAGGTCGTCTGTGGATTATCTTGAGAAACCAGGTCATGAATCCTGGAAAGAGGCATTGCAGTTGAGTTTTTGTAATCTAGTTCCATTACACTGGAGAGAAGGCAGACATCTCTACAACTGGTATCTCCAAAACTCTACAACTCACATCAAAACTATCTAGATGGATAAAAAGCACCACCAAATATGCAACCGAAGTTAAGAGATGATTACAATCAATTTAAACCTGATAATCTCAAGTCTTACTGTACATACAATAATTTTTAATCTTCACTAAAACCTCAGGTTGGTGATTAACTGTGCTCCTTCTTATAATCCTGGTTGGATTCATATACAGGGGGCAAACAATAATGTTTCAGGGTGTGAAGCCTGAAACATTAAACATTGCTTTTAACTCATTATGAGGGTAACACATCACTTATAAATCATCTGCTTGGCCTGCAGATCTTTTCTGTGTTGACTAAACACTGTCTTGATATCAGTAGGCAATTTGAGGGGAGATGGCGGGGGACGTCATCCCCTTTATTCGCAACATGACCAAAACGCATCCCCCCGTGTTCACCTGCCATCACACCTCCCCATCCCTTAGGTGAATATGTCAGTCTAATCTGTCTGACTCATTGATCCTTTATCTGACTGAGGTTTGTGCAAGTTAGAATCAATGGCTCCAAAATATCAGTAGGCTAACTGCAAATGGCTTTATAATTGTGACTTTTGTTCTAAGTCCCACCCCTCTATTAGTTTATTTCTGAAGTAACCAAGAACCAAAACACCCGTTCATGAGTCACTTTGTTTGTCGTGGGCCACTGAAAATAAATTCCCTCACTGCTTGATTTATGTTTTGCCTTTGGGACTTCCTAAAAATACTCATATATGCTGTACTGAAGACAACTCGCCAATGACTTTTTTAAATTTTTTATTTATTAATTTTTCTTAATTTATGGCAGTGGTACTAAAGACTGAAGGTAATGATACTGGATCACATTTGAATTCGTCACAGTATGTGAAATCTAGAGGAATTTTACAGTAACTCATCACACTTGACACTTTTTCTCACACCTCCTCTAACTTACAGTTTATCAAGCAGTCATGCATGAAAGCAGTTAAAGCAGATAAATAAATTATTTGTAAAATATTACTAGAAAAATCACTTTCACTTAATAAAATCACTAATATTATTTTCACTGTGCAACAAACTTGTACACGTTCAGTGGCTGTTAAGATGTGTGGTTACATGAATTTTCTCTCCTCAGGGATTCCCACGCATACTTAGATCTACTTTGCTGAAGGAGCTCACAATTGGCTCATGAACCGCATAATTAAAAAAAATAATTTGACTTATCTTGGCAGAGGTACTGAATGCTGGGGGTACGTGCTCCCGTCTGAACAATCTGTTCAGGTGCAAAAAAACAGTAAAGTCAGAGCTCATCTCACGACATATTTACTACTTAGTTAAGGCTACTTTTTATATGCAATTATGCATTTATATTTATATCATAATGTACTTGACTTGCAGTACTTGCTTTTTTCTTTTTCTTTATACTTTTCTACTTACTTTGTTTGCCCCAAAACACCAGGAGTCATATATAAAAACCTACTTGGCAATAAAACTGATTCTAAATGAGTTAGTTTCAAGCCATTCATTATTTCTCCTACTGATATAATATAAAGTATATGTGAAATTAAAACAACCAGAATCTTTTAAAAACTAACAAAGAACATCACCCACTACAATGGTGAGTACAATGTTATGTGAGATGACTTTTAAATATACTATGTAATAAACGATATGGTTTAAATCAAGAAATTAAACAGTCAACTCATCCCTCATATTCTCATCCCTCATGCTCTTCATAGGCCTAAACCTGCTCTACACTTAATAAGCTGGCTTCAGACCCAGAGGTATAACACATGCACAATAAGGATTTCTTTTATTATTGCATTTTGAAACAGGTTTTTGTGCTACTGTTTACGTAGTTTTGCCAGACCGTCGTGCAACAAAGTAATTTTAAATCAAAGGAGAAAAACAAGTTGATCACAATTTGTTCCCCTAAAAACAGACAGCATCATAAATATAGAAAATAAGAACAAGAAACAGCCTCGTTCATCTTCCACACACCAACTCTTTGAAAGTGAATTAATTAAAAAAAAAAAAAACAGCAAGTAGATTTTCATTTGTAAAAGACTCACTGAAGCTGCGCTGGCACAGAGGATTGAGTAGTTCAACTCTGAGTCCTAATGCCTCACTTCATTGCATGAGGCAAAGGGCAATCACAGATCGCTCTGATGTCGAGTTCAGAGGTCACTAAAGGTCGCCAGTAATTGGTCACTGATGAATTAGGTGTTTTCAGACGGGTAGAGACACGGCTAATCAGCATGTAATCCGTGTGTGTTTACTCCGAGAAGCAATCTAATTTTCTAACTGTGCAATAGTAGAATAAGATGTTGGTGGCATATAAATTAGCACCTGCAATGCTGAGTCACCTGGTGGGCAGACAATACAATGTACAATGACTGGACTCATTTAAATAGTGTTCTATTTTTAACATCAGAAATTTTCCAAAGGAACAGCTGTCTGCAATGTGTGCATTTTGTCTATTCAGTAAATCACACATGGCAAAGATTCTTCACAGATGAAGGAAAATGTGTGCGAGTGTGTGACAGGAGCCGTTTAGATGTTTGTGTTTGAGTCAGTGAAGAAGAAATACAGAAAGTAAAGTAAACATGACTACAAAAGAGTGAGAGGAAACAAAAATCTGTCCCTGTCCCTCCAGACTGGCACCTCATATGTTTCCTGAAAGCAGTGTGCACAAAAAATATCTCTACCTGTATGCCTTCTGCTTTTCCTTCTGCTCACCTGTCACAACGGTGACAAGACTGGGCTCACAGAGACAGAGACAGACAGCCACAGAGAGACAGACGAGACAGAGAGACTGGTTATTTGCTGCATTGCTGGGCTTGCGCCCCATCATTTCTCCATCTCATTTAATTTATCAGATATAGCCTGGCAGAATCAGCCAACCTTGGCAGTGATTATGCTCACCTTGTCAGTCATTCTCTTAGGATGTGTCTGTGGACTCACATGAGAGTTGCAGCAATGCTAAGAGTGGTAAACTGCAAAGTCATTATCACAAGCGGAGCTACATATAGTGTCTATAATTTGAGATGACTGTTTTAAATAGAGAGGGCTAATTTGCAGGTGAAAATAATGCGTGGAACTGGCATTTTTCAGACGCATACAGACGCATGCCAATATAATAAGCACTTCTTTTTGACTTTTTCTGTTTTGTTTTGTTTTGATAGCTTACTCAAGATATTTTAGCTGCAGAAGTAATACTGTCAAAAAATGCTTACAAAGATGAAGGCAGATCTGTCATAAGCCGCTTTTTAATAATAACTTTAGTGAGATAAAAAAAAATAGCTAAAATTGTTGTACAGTGACCATTCAAACATTTGGAATCACCCGTTTTATTGATGTTTTTCTTCTTTGCTTACATAATGGCTATTTTAACATAGACAAAAACCGTGTAATTCAGACATCAAATGTATTATTTACATCTGAAATAGTTTTGGCCCCAAAAGAAGAATACTTAAATGATTAAAACTCCCACTAGTCGCTGTCCCCACAGTGTTGCATGACAAGAGGGAAAGTACTGTTGTTACTTTTTTTACTCCCACATACCCTTTTGAACTTACGTTTCAGTCCAGAAAAGCATAAGCGACCCTTGATCATTACTGAACCACAGCAGTGCCTCTGCAGTCGACTCCGTCGTTAGATTAAATATGTTTAAACTATGATTTGTCAGTATTTGCAGCTTGTTATTTACATTACTGTGCACTTGATACTGAAGCAGGAACCTGTCACTGTTGAAATCTGCAAAGCTTCTGGTTTCTTTTACCCATGACTGTTGACTTCTTATATCCTTATTTAACTGTTGCTCAGAGGCATCTTGGTCTCCTTCCAGCTCTCTTTCTCTTCTAGTTTTTTTTTGTCCATATACAGTACAAAATATTACTTTTTGCAAACCTTCACAAAACAACATTTATTTTTAAAGAGGACCTTCTACAACTAAAAGCATGAAAGACCATTCAAAAATATATAGTGCTCTCAGCCATCTGACTGTACTGAGTCAAGCTTTTGTGCCAGGGGATTCCAAA
>JAJHUR010074350.1:0-20142 GCA_027495735.1 Lutjanus campechanus
AAATAACAAGAATCACAAGCTACCTCATATTGTGTTGACAAAGAATTCACCTCTTGGCCTCAAAGTCCAGCCACAGCTACCTGCTGGGCTTCATCTTTTTGCCCGGTAACACATATCGACACAGGAAAGTACTTTTGAGTTTTCTCCCCACGTTCATGTGATGCAACTCTTAGCTCAACTTCTAAAAGACATCCACACTTCAAAATGTCAATTTAAACCTCTGTTACTCTCCTCTGTCCCTCGAATTTCCACTCATTGTTGTGACACAAATCTCTTGTGACCAGTCTCCATGGCTGTCATAGACGTCCATGTGTCGCCAATTAATTCCTTCATTGTCATCTTCCTCCTGTTTGTGTCTCACTCTCACCTCTATCTCTATTTGTGTTCCTCTTCCTGCTTTACCACTGAGGGAGATAAAAGACAAATAAAAGCACTGCTTCCTCGCTCCGCCTGTCTATCCAGGCATAAAGCACCTCTCTGCGGATCTCTCTCTGTGTGCCCTGGCCCTGATTACAGCTGGCAGCGTCACTGATAATCACGTCATTTAGATGCAGCCTGTCCTCTCCTCCATTAGCAAGTCTAAGCTGAGAGTATCCCAAACACACAGTTGAACGAGCTACACTGCTTTACAAAAATGCGTTTAACATTCTGAAGGCATCTCTGCTGAGGGTCAAAGGAGGTTGCTAACATATATAAAAAAGAAACCATAACTGAGATCGTGGAAATGAGTTCTAGATTGGTTTGTGAAATTATTGGTTTTGTCAACAGGAAACTGTGAATTCAGGCTGATAGTTCAGAAAATTCAATTTAGGAGATAGCTGCCTGGGCCAAGCTTGAACTTAGGTACGTTCATAATTTTTTTAAAAAGCTGGCTCAGAAACTCTGGCAAATTTATATTTCCCATGACGAACTTCAAGCTATGAGCACAGTGGCTCATAGTCTGATGCAGCACATCTGATATCATCTCGACAACAACGCTGTCTAGACAACACATTTGATCTCTTACTGTCAATGTCAAACATCAAAACAGTCCCTGGAAGAACACATCGTGAGTTTAAAGGAGTTTTAACAGATAGTTTGCCCACTGGGAAGCAATGGAATAAGCTGTCAGCATTGATGATGACTGTGTTACGGACACCACAAATGCATAGTAGTTCTATTAATACTACTCTCTGGAGTCCGCTTGGAGGATGCGTTCCACATATACACAGTAGATCAGAGTCTACAGATCATGTCCACACAGTCATAACAAATTTGAGATATGTCTGCAGTGTCTGAGTTTATGAGTACACTCTCTGATGAAGAAATTTGTATCAAGTGGACCCTTACAGACACTTGCAGATGTGAAAAGTCCAATACAGGCTTTATACGTCTAGCAGACACGGAGTAACATGAGCATTCATTTGGGGTTCTGTCATGGACTGTAAAATCAAAACAATGAGCTGAAAGATTCTAAAACGGTCTATAGATTTATGTCAAAGATTTTGCCAAAGGACTGCAGTTGGAAATTAGATGATGATTTAACACTGGCACATTTACAAGAAATGCTGATCAATGTGTGTTGCACACATATTCAGTTGACCAATTAATCATACTAAAATATTTCAACATTACCATGAAACTGCAATGCAGCAGTTTTTCCTGTAGAAACAGGCAGCTAAGGAGGGACTTTTTTGGGCTTTACTGGCTTTTTTGTCACTGGTGAGCCAAATACTGGTGTATACATGCAGTGTGTGATATTAAAAAAACACTTAAATATTCATTTTGACTTCAAGGAAATTTTAAATATTCCTCCCATGTAAATCAACAGCCTTCCTGACACAGTATCAATACAAAACTGAATCTGATGAGATAGTTGCAGGGCTGTTCTGGACTGCACTAGATTGTACAGGTGAACCAAATTAGTGTATCACTTTACACACTGTATCATCCTCCCCTAGTTTTTCATTGTGTTAATCTTACTATTTTTTGTTACAGTAATGAGGATTGTTTGACAGATCAAAAAACCTTATAAAAATCAATGATGCATTAAGTTTTATATTCACTTCAAATATTATTAATTAAATAGAGAAATACTGATACTTGAAGCCAATCTAACAACACAAAATTGCCAGGCAAAATGTCATTGTACCACGTTGTATGGATTTATCCTGCACCCTTTACTTAGCAAACAGAGGAGCAAGTTTCAGAATGAAAGGTCACTGATCACCTCTCTCAACTACTAATGTGCCTAAGCTCACAATTATGTAGCAGAGAGTGCTGAAAAGGAGTGACTGCGCTTCATTAACTTACTAAGAAATTCAATAATGCCGTGACTCATTGTAACCCATTTAGATCATCATGTAGTCATTTTTCTAAACTCTCTGCATGACATCATTAGATATTTTTGGCTGGTGACGAGCTAAAGCAAAGTCACCATGCCGTCAACGCGAAGTTCATATTTAAAAACTACACTGCATAAATCCACTGGTGCTCCGTGTGCATTATGCTTCTTTTTCTCTGAAATAAATGTAGTATGAGAAGAGGAGGATGAGCTCACTGTTGCCAGCGGCTGCACAAACAAGCACTTTTTGACAGCCCCTCATTCCCCTCCCTCTTTTCTATTTGTACAGTAAAAGGTCATTCAAGTTTTTCTGGGACAATTCTGGTTCATAGTAAGTTATATTATTTATGTGTTTTTTAGCAGTTTTTGTGGCTCTTTTGAACGATGTTCTCACAAGCCTTCAGTGCTTTTCTTCTCCTGAATCTCTGCAGCACAACTGAAGCTTTTATCTACTTTTAATGTCAGTGTTTAATGACAAGAGCCACAACTAGTGCCAGTAAAAGCACACATCCTCAGGGACATTTCACAGACTCTAAGTAACTGCTCATTGTTTTAAACTCAGCCGCTCAGCCTCTCAGATCTTAGCACATCTTTGCTAATGTAATTCTGAATAGAACGCTGTACTGAAAACAACTGTATTTACCTGTTTCTGCACATTGAGCCTGTTCTCATCTGTTTGTCCATCTAATCAACAGTTTCCTCTCTTAACCGTGTCTTTCATGCGTGCAGCCACATCTCCTTTCTTAGAACACATTAAGGTGTAATGGGAGCAGGAGCTCAGCTCCCACATATCAGAAATTTCTTGCGAATTGGTCTGGTTCACTCTATAACCCGACCACTAATGGGGACAGTTTCTGAATTACTTGAAACCTAGTTTGACATTTCTGAACAGCAATTTCTTGTTACTTACTAGCCGTCATATACATCGATGTCCATATATCTGCAACAAGCTAATATTGGCCAATTTATCAGGCTGGCTGAATCATCAATCTTGTTACAGTTCATTTCACATAAACGTGCATCAGTCACAGGCTACTACAGTTTGAAGTGCTCCACCTGACCAGCAGAAAATTGGCAAAACTTTCTCAGGAGTAGGTGAGACTTGCTAAAGATGTGGGTGTGATCCACCTTGTGATGGCCACAGCCAAAGCAGGGTAACAGCCATGAATGGTAATATCATTCACTCTCACCTCATTACTTTGCAAATTAAATTAACCTTTGTAGGTAGCAGTCAACCACACCCAAACAATTAATTTCCACATTACAGAGTTTATTTGATTTGTAATCTGTTGATTTGCTTTTAGCCTAACGCTATTTAAATTGAGCGCACACATTTTTACACTCGAGGGATAAACAAGCAAATTTCTGTTATATTAATTACTGTGTCTTTGTCTTTGAGTTACTGTGGTTATTGGGGGAAGTCCCTTTCTGGATAAGCAAAAGACATGACTGAGCGCTCTAAAATCCTGTGGCCAGCCCATCAGACTAAACCAAGTGCTGCCAAGTGACAGGCGGGATTTGGATTTAGTTCATTTTTGATTTGTATTAGTTGTAGTTGATGGCAGGCTTGTTTTCTCCTTCTGTGTTGTTTAGTTTGGCCAACCCGCTACAGTATATATGTTCCCTCATGTGTCATTAGGTTCGCTTGAGATGAACTGTGCCTTGCCTGGAGACAAGATCAGGCAGCCGCAGCAGGAGGTGTCGACAAAAAGATGCAGTCAATTCGGACAGTTTCAAGCAGCCTTCAGAGAATATACAGGAAGTGACAGGAATATTGACGTCCTGCTAAGACACATCTGTAGGTGACTTGTAGTTTGCAGAACACATTCAGATAGTTATGCCTGCAGATAAAGAAGTATAAAATAAAAATATATAGAAAAAGTATGCATTCTTGATCGCTGATGAAGCTGAAGCAGACTGATCCCCAACCATCCCACCAGCTGGGCTCATCTCAAACGAGCCTATTAAGTCAGGTCAGTTTGTCAGTTAACACCTTGTTTACTTGCTGCTATTCTGAGTATAGATGTTTTTTGTTGACTTCATGTTTAGGGTTAGTGATTAAGTTCTTGGTTTATACTGTTTTGCATTTTTTGGGGTAAATAAAAATGCAATGTTTTCATCAAAACTCCTGTTCTCCTCATTGCCTCACTGCTTGGTCCCTGACAGACCAACAGTCATATGTTTTTCAGTTGTAAGTTTATTTGGCACAGTTTTTGACCCTAACCCTCTGACAGTGAAGATCACTGCTAACAAAACTATAGTTGTCTCCTCCTCTACACTACTTACTTGATGACAGATTCTCCTCAAATGGTAAAAGACTGCCCCACTGTCTCATATATAAAATGGCTGGAGGATGTAATGGCACACCTCAAACTAAGCTAAGACATATATTACTATTGGCTCTACCAGAGAGTTTTATGAGATCTGGCAACCTTTCTTGCTATATTCTCAAAATTATTGTGCATAATTTTACCCCCTCTGATGTCATTAATGTGTGGGACAGATGCAGGCAGGGGTTGATGTTGGTTTGTGTGTGGGTCTGTGAGCACTGTCTCTGTTGATTTGTACTTAAAAAACAACAATAGTAACTGTGTCTTTCAGCCTTTTGTCTCTGTTTGTCTCCTTCACAGCGTTGTGAAATCTATCCTGACCACATTCATCTGTGCCTTGTGGGACTCACCATCAGACAAACCAGACTGGCACCGGACCAAGGATGAAATCTGGTATTGCGCTCTGGGTTTGCCTTATCTGCTCACTGTTTACTAACAGTCACAGAGTCCATCACTTGCAGCAGCACTGTTATCTCGGCGACCCAGGCAACATGAGTAGAATGCTAGAGCAGCTGCTTTAGTCTCAGGCCAAAGTGTGTGTGCCTGTGTGCATTTATACTGTATGTGTGTTTGAGCCCCCAACAGCACATAACACAAATGGAGTTTCACGTACAGATGAAAATGATCCAAGCTGTGCAACGAGTGGGGCTTAATTGATCTTTTTTTTACTGTTCAGGTGCAGAAGAAGTAGCTAATTTATTCAGAAAAGTTGAGCTGATAGACATTTTAATCCCGTAGCTGTGTGAAATAAGGCTTGTTTAATAGCACTGAAACAGCAATGCGCCCACAGCAGAGGGAAACAGCCTAAAGTCTCCATTTTAAACCATTTGTCCGATGCAATGTTTTTAACTCTGAAACTACTTTTGCCAAGTTTGTTACCAGCAGAGACTCTAAAACTATGATATAAATACATATAGAGAAGTGAAATGCTAAAGAATCCACAGCCAACATAAATATTGTAATGATAGTGTGGTGAAGTGGACATTAATTGAACTCGCATTTGTGTCACATTTGTCTTATCGTTTAATCTTAAAGGAGAAATGTAACATATTTACTGTACTAAATCATCATGAGATGTCACTGTAACTAAGCAGGCAACCACTGAACTCCAACTCCAGAGTGTGTATGTTTGCAGCAGTGGGCTTTTGTTTTGAGGATAACAGGCTTAACTTTGCATTGACAGACAACTGACAGCTATAAACAGCTGCTCAACAGCTGGTCCTACAGTAAACAAAAGATCATCAGAAACTCACCCTGTAGAGGGGGTCATGATGCAGCCCCCACGATCAACAGTCATCCTGCAGCCGCAGCCGCGCTCTGGGGTGTCGTGGTTCATGCCAAAATTGTGTCCCAGCTCGTGAGCCAAAGTCACTGCTGCACCCAGTGGGTTCTCAGAGTGGTCCTGTGATGGGAAAAAATGGCATCCCAGAACAATGAGATCATGTTAATTTTGTGTAAACGTTGTAGGTTTGACTATGCATGAAATTCAATAAAAGTTACTTGAGCAAGCTTTGAGTAAAAACCAAGCCACAATGAAGTGCACTGTTACTCACAAAAAAGGAAAACAGAGAAGAAAGAAACCGAAAAGTTCAAAAGAGACAATTTTTAAGCTGCAGATTCCCCAAACAGTTCAGTAACTGCCGATCTGCCTCCTCATCCTTCTTCTATTACTCATTCTCCTCATGGAGGCCTGAATTCATCTGCCATTCCATTACCCCTGCAGACCCAATCACACCCACTGCTAGTGGAGACAGCCACGGCAGTAAGCTCCATAAACCTACCGCTGTATGAGTCGCTGCTGCATTGATAAGCGAGACAACTGCCCTTCACGAGGCAGACAGAGACAGAGAATGACAAGCAAGAGGTGGAGGTTTCAGTTTCACTGAAATTTAGAGACAGACAGGTTGAGTGGGAGACTGGGAAGACAGCGACTGAGACAGAGGGGAGTTTGAAGTGACTGAAAAATTAAGTCAATGGAGTATAAATGTATGCCAAGGAAAGGGATGGAGATGATAGTTGTAGTTTTTACACATTTGAATTAAACTCATGTAATGCATAACAGTGGATATAGTGCATATATTTCCCATACTGATATTGGACAAATATTGTCATTGATATTGTGACATTAAAGGAATAGTCTGACATTTTCAGAAACATGCTTATTAGAGTTAGATAAGAAGATCAATGTATGTGAGGTACATATGATTCGGGATTATGTGAGTAGGGTTATGTGACTATTTCCTGGCTGCCAGGCAACAAGTGGAGAATCCAGGAAGTTACCGGTATATAACCTGGATTAAACAAACAAGATATAATTACTGAGCTCTAGAAGTGCTTTACCTTTAGACAAGGCCAGGCTAGGCTGGCTGTCTTCCAGACTTTGCTAAGTTAGGTAACCTGCTGCTGTCTGTAGTGTCATATTTCCTGCATAGAGATCAGAGTGGCAACAGTCTTCACATCTAACACTCAGCCAAAATGTTGAACTAATCCTTACATTCAGACATTTTGCCCTGTTCTAACTCTGATAACAGATTCCACATTCACTACGTCTGTCTGAATGTATTAGTATTACTAATGCTGGAAATATGGTTCTCCAAAGATATACATTAACATCTCTGCAGGTTTATACAGAGAAGAATGTCATGGGTAACTGTAGGATGCAAAGGAGCCTTTGCAAACACCTCCACAATCTCAACATGTCGTGCAGACCTGAGGGTCAACTGATTGATTGATCCAACTTCTGACAGGAGGCAGGTCCGAAATGCAAAAGAAAAGTTAACATAAATAGTATATTTAAAATCCACACACAAACTTCTGTGCCAGACGACCATGCACGTTCACATTTGTACAGCCCAGAGAAGCACGTTCCAGCCATATGACATATAAATGCTGCAGAACTGGTGTCATGTTGGCTACATATTTAACAAAGCTCAAGGCAGGAATTGCACCACGTTCCAACAGCCAATGCCATGGATGCCCTGAAGTGTGGCCATAATGCCCCCTCTACCCACATGGCCAGTTTGGCATGTGGATTTCCTCATTTAAAACACCCAGGACACACTGCCTGCCTCAGCAGCATGTGTGTTGCAGAACCGCTTGCTTTGCATTTTAGCTCCCACATTAACATTGACTTGGTCTTGGTGCTCAACAGTTTTGCTCCAATAAGTTTATATATTAAGGCCAAAGTGGCCTTGCTCTAAAAATGACTTAATTCCTCAAGGCCTGAAAACTGATTAATATATAACTAACTCCCAAAAAGATGCATGTATTTTAACTCTTAATAATGCTGCATGATTCAGTGGTTCAAATCAGGCGACCCCGGAGAAAGAGGTCCCCTATGTAGCTACTGTTTATCTCACTGTGGTCTTCAAATGTTCTCTGCCACCCAAGTACATGAGAAAATCACATGCTTCCTTTGAAGGCGGGGTCATATGTCAAAGTTGAGGGCAAGCCAATCTATTTTCTGCTCTGATTACAGAGGAGCTGCACCCCGCCTTTTAACAAGAAAGATGGGAAAACTTTCCTCTGCTTCTGTCATGTTTATCTCAGTGTGTCTCGATGTGTGTGTGCGCGCAATTCATGGTTGAGTGCCTCCTCACAAAAAAGTGTAATATCAGCGTCAGCAGAAATGGATGAAACTCTTGGAAGCCACAGTCATTACTTTGAAGCGGCTATAAGCCATTGTTGTGATGGTGAGAATTTGATAGTGTTGGTTACAAGAAATGCTCTGATAGTCTTTCTGATATCATTTCCAGCCATGGGAGAAAATAACTCCCAGACAAGAATACCTTATAAAAAAGTCGATACAGTTTGCTGTCACAGTTTAAACCCAACCGTTCACATATAAAGACCCGTGTGAGTTTACTTGGAAAAATAAATAACATTTCAATGCACAAATTGAAAGAACATGTGGACCAAATCGAGGATTTGAGGCTGATTAACACACATGGTCGTGAATGGTTTGAGAAATGGTTCATGTCATCTGGCTGCCCTCTAACTGGTTACATGGCCCTTTAATCTCAGTCCAAACCATCTGCCATCTGTAAGTAATGGGGAAGACAAACATCTGGAGAAGCCTCAGCACAGGCACAGCCGGCAGAAAACATATCTATTAATGGGGGATGCACATCTGGGCTGGGGCGTAATGGCACTGGGCTGATAACCACTTTGTGATTTGGCATGGGTGTCAAGTGCTACAGCAGGCAGAGGAGCCCTAAAGGCAGCTAATTTACTATAGGCAATAATTTTGTGTACCTGGGGAGATGTGCAGTTGTGTGTAAAAAAAAAAAACGCATTTTGATTTGAATGTGTGGCATAAACAATTTATCCCATCTCATAAAAATGTAAATGTGGTTTTGTTTAAATGCTGTGGCCTTTGATTTACCCCTGTACCCCACCAAACCTTTTAGAGGTGTCACAGGAAAGCCTGATTGAATGACTGCAAGACTCCAAATGACCTTACAAGAGTACGTGTGTCTGCACTCCAATCCTTCTGACAGTATATTTTTACATATTTCTTTGTGCATGTGGGTGTTTGTGGTAACGATGAGGGCATGAATGTTGAGGGAGTGCCAGCACAAATATCATTATGCTTAAAAGCATGACATCCTGCCAGACCTGTGCGTAAATGCTCTTCCAGGAAACAGCGAACACCTTTTCAGTGTAAATCACGTCTGGACTGTGTTAGCCGGCTGAATCTGAACAATGTCCACGCTGATGCAATCAGCCTACACAGAGGAAGAGGAAGGTGGAGGCATGGTGGGATCAGTGAGAAGGCTTTATACTCACCATGACAATGCCTCCAGACTGCTCCACTGTGCACATGCTCATAATGGGCGCCATGCCAATGGTTGTGCCCTGAAAGTAAACCCCACTGCAAAGGACAGAAATAGAGTGAGGAGATAAAGATGTTAGAGGACAAAAGTGTTGTGATCTGCACAACTTTATGCATTTTGTGAATTCATTATTGCAGCTTGTCTTCAAAAGCATTAATAAGGTTTAGATTAGGTTTCCTGATGTAATCCAGATGTGATGCATTTACTTGGTTTGGAAGATCTGCTTTTAGTTGCCATGCTCTTATTAATGCTTTGAAAAAACTACATGGAAGTCTTTATAGAGCACTCTAAAATAATAATAATTTGAATCCCTTAGTGAATTTAAATCTGTGATGAGAAACCATATAGTTCCTGTTCATTCCTGTTTTGATTGATTTTTATATCTTTATTAACTGGGCTTATATACTTGTTTTAATTGTTTTCTTTTCTCTTGTATCTTTTTTTTATCATCTTTTTTAGTCATTTTAAATGGTTACTCCACATAACTGTAAATGAGGGCCAGCCCTCAATGATTACCCAGTTATCAAACAGGTACACAACAGGTAATGTACAGAGATATATGTCAAAGAATTGTCAAATAAAGTGGGTGTCTTTGAAGAAAGGCTTCCAAAATGTTTTATTGTCAATGTAAAATGTTTGTTTTAATGTAATGGCGTAATGCCCATATTGCAACAGCTTCATTTGCTGTAGGTGGTGTAATATGGTTGGACAAATATCTGAGAAGTCTGAGAAGTGAGAGCCACTTCTTAACGGTACACTCTCACTCAGCTGCACAGTACACACCCACTGAGTCAGAGGACGCACTAATGCTGTGAATTAAGATTTATTTCAACCAAACAAGGGTCCGTGATTGCCAGTATTCTGTTTTACAGGAACATAATTTACATTAAAGCATCTCTGGTTAACACTCACCTTATGAGCTGAGCATTGTCGTGAGGTTTCTGGGGCAGCAATTTGACTTTCCTCCAGTCTAAGAACTCGTGCAGGGTGGTGAAAGGATCCTGGGTGATGGGACATTTATCAGAGTCACTCCACACCTCCAAACCCACCAGGGCCACCCGGATGTCCAGGGCCCTGTAGAACTGAAGAAAAGCACAATAATAAGCAAAGAGAGTCAGTGTGGATAGAAGGACTGGGAGCTTTATAAAGCTTCAATTTCATCAATGATCAAACAGGAATGTGAACATTAAATATCTTGTCTTTGTACTGAACTCTTTTGGAATTGAGGTTGCACTTTGGTTACTGAATTTACTGGATTACAATATATTTCAATATGGCAGCCTTGAATCCTCTCCTGTGTGTATAAGCATAATGTTTTTCACACGATCAGATGTCTTTCCCATGTCTATATCTATGCTTTCTGTATGTAAATCCATCTGCCTACTGTATCTGCTAGTTATAGATCCGCAGCCCTGGCAGAGGTTTTAGACAGACTAAAAGCAGCTGTTTTAGTAGGACATTAATATATCACACAGTCATCCCATTAATCTCTGCTGCCAGCAATATTTCTATTTTAAAAAAGTGATTTATCCCTCCTGTGCAAAGGGGAGAGGATGTTTTACCTTGTCCACGTAATTGGCTATCTCTGCCAGTCTCTGTTTCACCTTCTCCACGTCCCTCCCCTGTTTCTGAAACTGAAAACAAAATTGCATGTAATCAGCGGTAGAAATGGGAACATCTTAACAACAACACACAAAAGTGGTGTGTGTTGCATAAATGCATAAATGATACTGTAGTTAGTCATTTCAGAACCAAAAAGCATGAAACAACACAGAACACCCACCATGGCAATACGTTTTACTGTGTGTTAGGCAGCTTGTCAAGCTGTGACCATCTGGATCTAGAAAAATCTCCCAGTGCTAGAGAGACGAATGGCACGGCCACAGGGAGCAGGTATATTGGCAGATCTGACAGCCTGCAAAGCTTTGGATCCAAATTGTAGCAAAGTCAGACCCTCTATTTCCATCCTACTGTGAATCCACCTGCGTCTGGTGCTGGACTTCAAATCTAAGCCTGACAACACACTTGATCCCTTATCCTCTTTCCTTTTTTTTCATTTCCTTTCCTTCCATTCAGGTCGGTGGCATTAGTAAAGGGCCACAGGGAGGAAACCCCACAATGAGCTCGTCAGTGCTTACGGGAGAGTCTTCTGTATCCACACGGCTTTTTCCGGTTTCCTGTCTGGTCCGCTGGGAAATCGTTCAGCACTTCCTGTCAAAACGGAGCCTCAGCCACAAGACCACACTGCTTGTTGCACACTGACCTAATTCTGCAGCCCCAGCAGGACCTGCTCTGCTGTTACTACAGCTTACCCTGCTGTTTTATACTTTATATCACGAAGGGTTTACTGTGCTATGTTTCTGTTTTCTGAACACTGTGCTTGTAAATAGCAGGTAAATGGTGAATTACCTCTCTGTTGTCCGCCACAATGATCAGCTCAACATACTTGGTTGTCTTCTGAACATGCCTTTTATGCTGAAGTACAAACAGAGATGTTGCATATTAGACATGTTTTGAGATTTGTTTAAAAAAAGCACTCACAAATACAGACGCACAATTGAAGTACTATTGCTTCCTGTGGGCCTACTATAAAGGGATAATTTGGATGTTTTAAAGTGGGTTTGTATGAGGCACTCATCCATAGTCAGTATATTAGCTACCGTAGATGCTGGTCCCAAGTACCAGCATGGAAGCTAGACAATGTCCTGCTGTGGACAGCGTCAACAACAAAAGGAATTTTAGCCACTTAAAAAAGGTCCATCTAAATATTCAGTATCAATTTAACTGTATGCTATATTTAGAATATTTCCACTGCTTTACCTTGTCATCAGACGGCCTTTTCTGGTGGGAAACTGCCATTATACAAGCCCAGTATCGCTGTCACCTCAACCTGACTCCATAGGTGAAATCAGTCATTTTACCTTGCACATCTTAGAGTTGGTGGTCTACCGCTGCCTCGATCTGTCAGTTTGTGTTATAAATAAGTTTTGTTGCTGACCCTGTCAACAGCTATACATTATTTAGCTTCCATGCTGGTACTCCTCTCTGCTTCTCCAAACTGGGGGGGATGCCGATTGACTATAGGTAAGTACTATTTAAATAATACTACAACCCCACTTCAAATTATCTGAATTGTCCCTTTAAAAGCCTTAAGAAAACATTTTCAAGTCTACAATGCCTGAAAAATATTTCAGCAACCTTGTTTGCTTTCTTGCCAAGAGCGAGATAAGAAAACCAATAATAATATCATGTCAATAATGTCAATAATATCATAGTAAATATGAAGCTATAGCTAGCAGCTTAGCTTAGCTTATCATAACATGCTGGAAACGTGTTAAGTTACACTGAATCAGCCTGGCACTGTCCAAAGGGAACAAAATTCACCTAATAACTCTAAAAGCACCTAAGTGCCACTAAAACTCATTAATTGACATTTTATTATATTTGAAAATAGCAAGGCCAGCTATTTCCTCCTGGTTCCAGTCTTTCTGCTGAGCTAAGCTAATCAACTGCTAGCTGGAGCTTGATGAATAGAGATAGTTAATGAGCAAGTTCCCTAAAATGTCTTCTTATTTCTCTACGTGAAAGCTGCAACTAAGCCACCAGCGATTTTATCTTGTATCACAATTAGCATAGGTCACATTGATATGAAATAGTAGGGTAAACCCAGGTGTTACCAATGACACTAATTAAATGTCCCGTTCCATTTAGTGTAGCAGCACCCTGACTCTGTTTGACCTTAATGTAACAAAACTTTAATTAATACTATTGATAACACCTGTGTTCACTTACTGTTTCATGTCAAAATGGCTGCTATGAAAAAGGTGTATTGTGTAAGAAAAGCCAGGACATCAGACAAAGGCAGGTTATATGACCAAATTCAGTGATCTTTTTGCCCCAGTGTCCTGTCTGTTAAGGTGGAATTGATGCTATTCTAAAAACATGAAGCCCAGATTACTCAGGGCTCATTAAGTACTGTATGTTGGTAAGTTTTCACTTCCTGACTGAATGGAGTTTTTAATGCTTGTGAATAGTGGCAGATGGATGCTGCACCTGCTCCATGTAAATCAGTGGCCAAACCCGCATGGTCCCTCGACTTTAGGCTCTAAGCACAGATAAAATGTGTCAAGCTCAAGGCAACACCCTCCGGGAACTTATCCAAACTGGTCAGCTTGCCAATTTGCTGATCTTTGGTCAAACACCCATTTGTCTTTCATCAAGTGAATGATACCCTTACCCTTCAAAAATGTTTCACAGTTAAAATATGACAAAAAAAAGCTCATACTGATGCAAAAATAGCTCTGAACTGTGATATCCAAATGCTCTAATATGAGCTTTGCGATAAAAACAGCAACAAAATACTAATCTCACCCTTGTGTGGAAGGATTGGAAGGGGTTTTTGATGTGATTTTCAGGGCCAACAGAGGACATATTGAAGCCGTGTCCGCAGTCTCCTGGGGTCAGTCTGAGTTCTTCCACTCGGTAGATGAAGTGGGCACCGTTGTCATGGCCAGACACCGGCTCAATGATGAATGTCTTGTTTTCAAGTGCAATGAAGCCTCTGCAGAGACAGCAGCGCAAGTCTGAAAACAAAGCTTTCAAGCATAACCAGTCTCTCACATGCAGTAGTTGATTGAATGAGGCTCTTTCTACAGGCCCACTTTGACTGAAGCCAAATGAAACTATGAAACTTTTTTTTTTCTGTTTTGGCAAAAGGGCCAAACCACACAGAGCTTCTAAACCCCAGCCGAGATTTAAAACTCCTCATGGCTTTATGCACAAAAGCTCTTTCAAATCCACAAATGAGACAGAATTGTTACATCAGCCTTCTATTTGTACACATGTCTATATCTCCACTTTCAGATCAATGCTGTTTACTCGGCGTGGACCTGGGTGATATGGACAAAATCAAATATTTTTGACCAAGTATACTGATATCAAAATTTATTGATATTGCAGCGATACTGTAGGGATAACTACACGTGCCTTCACAAAATATTAACACGATGAGATTTTTTGAAAAATACAAACAAAACATCAGTAATGTGGATAAAATGACTAAGTGGGTAAAGGCAAATAATATAACAGCTAGAACAGTCTAGTGAGCTCAGAAAATCATGTCACTTTACTGTAAGGCAACCGTTAAAACCACAGCAAGACAATACTTATGCCATATCATGATATGACATCCATAATCGAATACAATACCTATTCTCATATCACAATATCCATCAATATACAGTACTGTCAAACATTATAATCATACATTAAATTGGTATTCAGCCTATTTAATATACCGTCTATGGCTCAAACTTACTATTTTGACCGCAGTACTCATTTTTGGATGCACAATTGCTCCTTTAAAATCGAAAGCTAAATTGAATTGTGGATTTGGAGAATTGTGACACCCCTAACATTTACTCAAAATTAAACTTTAATGTTCTTTGTCATTAGCTGGGATTGTGTTGATAAAAGGTTGTCATGGCAAAGTAAACATTTTCTGTGTCCACAAATGTTTCCTTGCTGTTTAATTAAGCAGAAGATGACATTGTGTATGTTAAGACTTCTTGATGATGCCCAACTCTTCCAGTTGTGGTTTGTCATTAGCAACAGCAAGACGCCAATTACTGCCAAAACGAGCGCGGATATTTACTGGATGCCTCTGTGGACAAAGACAATGAGGTGTGACATTTTCCTCTATTCCTGAGAGTCACACACCAACTTACTGACAGCGCGCTTAAGGGGCTTAAGAGCGATGGGCTGCTGTGCAGACTGACTTAAGTAAATATAAACATTGCAGTGGCAAATAGCACTTAAAGGGCAGTGCTGAGATGCTGCTTGAATACAAAATGACGGTTGTTATGGTCCTTACCGGAGGCCGGAGCAGGTGCTGAGGGTGACATCAGAGTTTGGATGCGACTGCACTTCCCCATGGTAGTAGCAGTTATTCTGTTATTCGAGATAAATTGTTACATACCGTGGATGAAACATGTTAGGCAAAGATATAATTAAAAATGTATTAAATAACAAAAGCTGCTTGTCATTGTCCTCATCTGACATCAAAAGAGCAAAAGGGGCCAAGATACAGGGAGACTGTGCTGATGCTGTCCTTTGTTATGTCCTTTGAAATTAGCATGCTCTGTAGATCAGTCTTTCCTCCTATCCTTGTCTATACAAACAGGCCTTTTTGAAATTAATGCAACCTAAGCAGCTGAAAGTAGGAGCAGGAAAAGTGACATGGATGAGAGGCGACAGTAATATGGTAACTGTTTTTCCGTTGTTATTCCAGCAGAGAGGTCTAGTAGAGAGAGAAGAGGACATTTAAGGCGCCTCAGACGCAGTGAAAACACTGTTGTCTGAGCACAAGGAGAGCGCAGGAAGTGGCTGTCTTTAAATGGGAATATAGGCCTCCATTTAGTGTCCAGCAGCACTCTAGTCCTCTTAAATCAACTGTCATTAGTCACAACAGTGACCATTTCTCATCCCTAATATTGAACTGCAGGGGGAAATACTTCGGAGCGAGACTTTGGCAAACAAAAACAAGCAAAACACGTTTCTAACAACTTCTGTTTGACAAGTACAGTATAATTTACTGAGCCAGGTGGTGATGACATGGAGATTCATTACATTAAGTATAAAAATAGAGCAGCTACAAAGACTCTGTGCTTAGGCTATGCTTGACCTAGATTACTTCACCTTTCATATAAGAAAACATCAGGCAGCAATAGCGATTGTCTACCTCAGTTATCCTCAATGTGTCTGTGACTTTTAAAGCAGCTAAATGCATTCAAAGTGAAATATTTAGTCATGCGCTCATTTTTAGAAGATTTCCTGGAGCTACAAAAAGCAGAACAGAGATGGAATAAATCTGGGTTAACCCCTTAAATGCCCATTTTTATAAAGTTCTGTCGGTCTGAAAAATGACTGACCCACTGAAAAAGCTGCTTCTTATTAAAGAGTTAATTTATCTCTTGATTTACAGTTCCTTTATTCCAGGTTCCTACATGTTTTCCAAAGTCAAACTCAAGCAGTTTTCAAGAATTTTCAAGGTACATTTTTAAGCTTTTCAGCACCTTAAAGCTGTGGTAAATTACACATTTATACACTTAAAACAATTTTTTCATTCCTTTTTATGTTACATTAAATCACATGTTATTGTGCTATGAACAACCAAAATTATGTTTTTTGATAGCATTCTACAGAGGGGTGACAAATTAAAGGAAAATACAACAAAGTTTAATGTTTCAAAATGTGTCACCTCTCTGTAAGTAGACTTGGCATCCTGAACAACCTACGTGAGCCAAAATCTGACTTATTTTATGTCTTTATCTAAAACGAAAACTATTCAGTCGGGTATCGAGCACTTTATCCAAAATCCAAGCACTTTTCAGACCTTGAAAACACTACATTAATATTCAAGGGTTTTCAAGGATTTCCAGCACCCATACAGACCCTGTTTAAAATCACAATATTTTCACTGAGTCATTTGTCTCATCAGATATTTCACAGGCTTTATTTACATTACACGTCTTTCCACTGAGCCCTGATTAACACATGGCTGATTGCTTAGTTCAGTGACAGCAGGTACTGGAAGTGAGCAGCTGCGTGAGGCTTATCTAAGACAATACAGTACATCTATTTGACAGCCTGATGCAATGCTTGTAACATCCTCCCACTCAAAATTAAAGGTGAGAGAGAGAGTGGAAAACGTTGTTTGCATAACTTTGTGGGAAATAGACTTGTCAGTCATTGCAGAATTACCAAACAGCTCTGCTCTGAGCTGTAAGTAACCTGTCAAACTGTCTTCACTGCCGTTCAATTAAACAGTGATTTTAATCCAAGTTAGCCGCAAAAGGGCAAGAGAGTGTTAACTATGTTAAAAAAGAGAGAGAATGTTTTTTTAAAGTCACAATTTTTGCAACAAGACAGAAATGTTATCCCTCCTCTTACAATGCCTGTTCTCATGCAGTGAAAACATCTTTCAGCCTAACTTGAAATATAAATGCCTTGATCATAGATGAAGAATCAATTCTGCCTGGATTTTCTCTTATGAGCCACATCAACAATTCAGCAAGCGCCTCAGTTTCCCTGTTCAGACGCTGTATTAATATGCATCCTCGGTGATCTGCTCACAAGTGGACAGCTCAGTGAAGTACGCCCCCAGGATGCACTGTGTTGTGGGCCACATTTAAGTCCTGCCTACTCAACTGACATCCTGAAACTATATTATTTAGTGCACTGTAATGCAGATTATGTTCTCTTAGGCCGCAGATATACTTGCTGTTTAACCACAAGTTTGCATTTGTGTATGCGTAGCATTAATTTCTGAGGCCGTGCACAAACATTGCTCCAAATGGACGCAGTATACTCACGGCAGCCATGATGTGCATGGATGTGTATGCAAACATGTAGTTAATGTATCTTCAGTGGATGTTTGTGAACACACTGGTAACCCCAGACTCTCTTAATAAAACTGCACTACTTTGTGAGTTGTGTTGATAGAGGAGAAACTTTACAAACTCACTTCACTACTGTAGAACACTGCCAACAAAAAAAATCTGAATTATTTGGGCCTTCTTTTAAATTCACCATTAAATGCTCTGTTCACCCCAAAATCATAAATATATCTTGTGCTCTTCACAAATCTAGACTGTTTTGGTGACTGTTGCCAAATTTTGGAGGTATCGCTATAGAGATGTCTGCCTTCTCTTGAATATAATGGAAGTAGGCATGAGCTTGTGATGCTCAAAGAGCCAAAAAAAAAAAAAAACATTTGAAAAACTCAGCAGCATGTCTCAACATCTCTTTGCAAAAATCATGAGCCAGTTACAAAGATAATCCACAGAACTTCTTGTGAGCAGTTTCATGTAGGGACGATTTTCTTTATTCTTTAAAATCTACCAGAACTACTTATTGCAGTTCAATCAAAATGAACTAAAGAAAACAGTTCCTACATTAAACTGTTCACAACAAGATCTGTAGATTATCTTGATTAAACAGGTCATGAAAGAGAGAGAAAGAGCCACTGCTGTTTAGTTTTTCAAATGTACTGTCCCTTTAAATGCAATACATTAAGTTCTTTTTTTCTTTGTAAAAAAAACAACAACAACATTGTGTTGCTGGTGAAGAGCAGGCAGAAGAGACACTCCATGGTGCGGTTGGACACACACTTTCTGCCTTTCTTCAACAGTCAGAATAAGTAAAAGTGTGCGTCCTGCTCAGAGATCAGTGATAAAATCCCAACGTGCCATGGAGCATCTCTCCTGTCTGGATGCTGACAGTGCAGCTAAAAAATTTAGGCTCATTATGGAGTCATAGTGTGATAGTGATTTAGTGTGCAATGATGGACATTCAACTGACAAAACAGCTCCTGTGTTTATTTGCATATAGAGCGGGGAGGTGAGACCAACTTTTCTTAAACAGATCACCCAGGACGCATGTTAATACCAGGTCTGAACAGGGCCATTGAGTGGCCTTGAGAAGTACTTCAAATTCACTTGAAACATCATCGTTTTCTTGATTTTCATAAGAGTAGCGGGTGCTTTGCTTCACACAGCTAACATACATGTACACAAACCAGTAGTCAGGAATAGATCAGCCGCTAAAGGGGATTCAATAATAAAATCCTGATGGCAGTGTTGGCTTAAAAACAGCCAACATAAAACACAGCTTATCATCAAGTAGGCCACAGGCTAGACATCATGTTCAGCGACAGCCAGAAGCTTTCAGATACACACTGGGTCACGTTGTAGTGATTAAAAAACAATCAAAGCAATTAAACACTAATTATTTTAATCCTAAATTTGATTTTTAACTAATGCACAAAACATATTGTAGATTATAATCTATAAAAGAAAAAAAAAACATCTGTCTACATGGACATTTTTAGAGGGTCAGTTTTTACAACGTGACTGCAGAGCACCACTGCACGTCAACTCGACCATAAATGTCAAAAGCACTTGAGTGCCACCGTACCGTGAAGTTGTGAACACCGGTGACTGCACTTCCATCCTCCCGGTAATGTGTCTCAGTGTAATGGCTTGCAAAAAGACCCCTAAGAAGAGAACAAAAAAAGGAAAGAGACACATCAAACAGGCAGGTATTTTTTTCAACGCTGTTATTCTGAATGGATATTTTTCAAAGGCGAGTGTTAAATTCTGCCCTTAGTTGACTTTTTATGTAGATTCACTGTTGCTTGTAGGATTTGGGGGATAATGTGGACGAAGTGCTTAGCATTCTGAGGCAAGGAGGGACTTGATTTTCTGTGAATTTATTAGGTGATTTGTACATGTCCTTGAATCCCCTGGCATTCAGCATGACTGAGTAGAATCCCTGCTGAGGTAATTATTTAGCGCATGTGCGTCTTTCTGAATATGTGTGTGTCTGTGGACATATTTTAAACTGACTGTCTGTGTGTGGGTGTGTGTGTGTGTGTGTGGGTTTTCCTCCTAAGGCCATGAGCAGATGGACAAAGTGAGCCCCACCCCGAGCATTGGCAAAGGAGCAGCAGGAACACCCATCTTTTGCAGCTGCATAATCACACTGACATCAGGCAGGATGATCTCAGGATGTGTGTGAATATGTGTGTGTGAGAGAGAGAGAGATAGATAGAGATAGAGATAGAGATAGAGATAGAGATAGAGATAGAGCTTTG
>JAJHUR010074351.1:0-10876 GCA_027495735.1 Lutjanus campechanus
GTTTACCTTTTTGTACTGCCTTGGATTGCCTCTGGATTTGACCTATACCCACCACCATCCCATAAGCACTTAGTACTTTCTGTGAAAAAATTCGTTTTTTGCTTCAGTTCTGCCTCTGGTGTCTGCATTTGGGTCCTACCTCTTGTTTCTCTGTACCCTGCCTGACACAATTGACACAGACATTCCATTTTTTTTTAAAGATTATTTTTTGGGCTTTATTTTGATAGGACAGGAGATATGACAGGAAGAGGGGCCGAAAGAGGGGGGATGACATGCAGCAAATGGGCCGCAGGCGGGAGTCGAGCTTGTGGCTGCTGCAGAGGACTGACAGCCTTAGTACATGGGGCACACACTCTACCAACTGAGCTATAGGGGTGCCCCATGACACAGACATTCTATTGAGATTTGTTATCAATTGCTTTTGGCTTAAAAGGCAGAATCACTCTTAATTTGACTTGTATTCCAAGTTCAGAACCTGTAGCCACAGCTTGAAAAAACCCTCCAAAGGGGAGAAAAAAATCCACTTTGGCTTCACTTTGGCTGTCAAGCTTCATTTCTCAGCAGGAGTGAAGCTAATCTCGCCTTGCATCAAAGCTCAGAGGACAGTCTACGGATAGCCCTCTGTTTCTCTTCTGAAGAATAGCTGTCAGTATATCTGTGTGCGTCCACATGCATGGTGAAAACACCAGTCTTTAATCAATTTCTGTGAAGTACTCTGCCTTTGTGGGTGTTTGAGCATTTCCTGAGGGAGATCTGCTGTTACCACGGCAACAAGTCTTCACCAACAAGACGATGTGTGTATCTGCATTGTTTTACCTGTTTCAGTGCTCGCTCGATCTCCACTCCCTGAGCCCAGGGAACAGCGGGATTGGCCAGGCAGTCACCATTGTTGGCCCTCCTGGTGAAGTCGATGCGCTGTTTGTGTAGGTAGCGGAAGGCCTCCGTCATCACCTGTACGGCATCGTAGGTCAACGCAGATGTGTACTAGAGAAAGACAATGGGAATAGGGTTGTCAGAGAGGTAGGCATCCCTCAGCCTAACCCTAACCATAACCCTGACCCGACCCTGATGTAGTTTAATCTCATGCAACAGACTATCCATGAACTATTAAAACTTATCAGTAAGCCACTCCATTGCATTGAGTGCCCATGTTGCTTCATTACGATAAGCATTGGTACTGTTATATGACTCTATACACTGTGGGTATAAGCCTGCCATTAGTTGCTTGTTCCAGTCACCATTCCCCGCGAGGCAACAACAACCTCTGAGCTAGCAATCTACACAGTGAAAACAGCACATCAGCCCCTGGGTGTTAACGATACTAACATAAACAAGCTAGCGGATGTCAGCTTTTCTTTTGCAGGGATTTAGACATTTTAATGCCAGGGCCCGCCTCTCAAAGTGCAAATGTTCCAACAAAAAAAGTTCCCCACTGTTGCTGCATCCTGAGATGAGCTCTGCCCAAGAAGATCGTGATTGGTTTAAAGAAATACAGACAAGCTAGAGCCCTTTTCCCCCTAGAGCAGGATGATCATATGTGGAGCCAGACCACTCTCTGGCGTTGAATGCTGTGGAGATAAGTCTTGCTATGTGAAACTATAGGTGCTGTTCATTTTTACTTGATCCTATCCTATCTTAGATACTTAATAGAGCTCCCAAACAAAAACACAAAAATTTACTCCTGATCCTGTTCCTGTTTCTGCTAAAAGCCACAGTGTCTTGCTGTTTTAGGAAATTATGTAGCATTTTAAAAATGAAACTAAATATTTGTGAACCTTTTTTATAGATTTACTTCTTCAGCAGGAAGCTTTGGGTTGATAGCCAAAGAGAGGGTGGGCAAATTTCAGAGTATTAAGGAATGAAAATAAGGTAATGTCAATAAACCTCAGACAGCTCAGCATGTCCATGCTCAGTAGCACAGCTGGTCAACAATTGCTTTATACCAGTAATCTTCAACAGGGGGTCTAAGACCCTTAGGGGGTCATAGTATTGTTTACAATATGACAGTTGTGTACAGACACTGTGAGCCACAATGGATCATTTTGTCAATGCACAAGCACAAGACTCTGACATGCCCTCCAACTCAGAAACCACCAGCTTAAGTGCAGACGACAATGCTAACGTAGTTAACATTAGCCATTCTACAACTGCTGCTGACTGAACAGCTCAGGGTAAGTGCAAACAAGAGAAGACCTCAAAATATTCAAAGCATTACATGTAGTAGGGGGTCCCCGCTCAGTCCTTCTATCAGTTAAGAGGTCAATGGCCTGAAAAACATTGAGGACCCCTGCTTTATACCAAAATTAATAGATGTAACTCTGGTGAAACACTGTAGGACATTATTATTTTTCTCCGATATGCATTTTTGGACATATTTTCAAAAGAATGTGCAAAAATGACAAATCTGTGGGGTTTCAATTAGCCGGAGTGAGACGCTGTGCTCCACTGCAGATGACTTTGCAACTAGTCTCAACAGCATCCGTGCATCTAAATATTCTGTGATGGTTTGAGGCAAACTACATTGGGAGTGTCAAGTCTGTGCCTCGAGTCAAACCATGGATCTCTCATGCACAGTCTCACCTCATCAACTTTTTAGAGACAGAATAATTAGTTGACAAAAGAGGCTTCAACTCTAAGTTCTAGCCATAAATTCGCCTATCAAGCAAATGAGGATGACCAACGCGAGCCACTTTGATAATAAACTGTCCTCCTCTGAAGTTCTAAACCTCACACACACACACATGCATACACACACACGCACTCAAACACACACCACACCTCCTGCTCATTATCCTCCCTGGTATCTTGTCCTAATTAGAGTGCATATTATATGTCTGGTGCTGGTGGTCTTTTTATGTTTTATCTGTTGTATTTATGCTCTGTGCTGCACTATGTTGTAAATGTCAGAGTGATTTTTCACCCAGACTTGAACCACTTGCAGCAGGCGGGCTGTGTGGCAATAAAAACAACTCAAACTTTGAGGATTCTGCAGATAAAAGATGTGAGAACACTTTTTGGTGAGGACTGATATTTCAAATATGAGAAGTTTACGCTGCCATTTGGAGATGAAGAGTGGGAGGCATGTTCAGTTCCATGGGAGCTGATGTTATATTATTTCTTTACATTAAAAAGCTAGTATGGCCAGTCTTTGACTTCATTTACATTTCATATTTATGATAATTTGTTTTACATGCCTGCACTCAGCTTATGGGAGACAGTGTGTGTAACAGTGCATAATAATCTTTACTCAGAGATGTGTTTAATAATGCACACAATCTGTACATGTAAGTGTGATGTAGATGAAGGCAGCATAATTTACACTGAGGTTACAAATAGAGCAACTTTAAGTGCTTACAGAGACATTTTCAACGAACAGTCCTGCCACAACAATAAAGGAAAAGAAAGAAACTCACCCTTATCTTACTGTCTGCACCGGGATACTCCTTTTCTTCTAGGGCCTCCCATCTCTGGTCAAACTTGGACACCAAAGGATCATCAAAATCAACTATCTGAAAGCCGGACACGTTGGCACCGCCATACTGGATTTTGGATAGATCCCCGTCAATGAAACCCTGAAAACATAAAATTTAGACACAAATGTTATCTCTCTGTATATAAGTGATTACACAATCCTTAAAGAAATGTAGAAGTTGTGCAAACTCACCAGATTGGCTATAATGTAGTGGTAGCCTTTAACATGTCTGCCAATTGTGATGACCTGCAGGATTATGAGAGACACAAATAAAGAATAGAAGAATGAGCTCCCGATGAAAGGAAATAAAGTATCAAGTAAAGCAGACATCAAAAATAAAAATCTCTCAAACAAGTAAAAGATGGAAATGTCATGAGTCTCTAGAACTGAAACAAAACTATTAATAAAGCAACCAGGACCACTTCAGATATTTGTAACTAAGGGACTTTTATGTCAGAGAAATTAAAAGCAATGTAGATTTGGACAAGAATGAAATAATTAGTCCCACCTCTTTTTGCTCTATGCTCCAGCAACAGTTGAGCAAGTCAACATTCTCACTTCCTGTTTCCTGGACTTAGATATGCTATGTGTTGTGTCTGTGGTACAAAGAAAATAAAATTTTGAAGGATGTTGCTGAGGGACCTGTGAAAGAAGACCCATCTTAAGTTACAAAATGCTAGCTAAGCAGTTAGCTACTGATTGATGTAGATTAGCTAGCTAGTTAGCTAAATTTTTGCTCACATTCGATATCAAATACAACCATCTAGCTAATGATTGATGTAGATTAACTAGCTAGTTAGCTTGTGTTTTGCTGACATAAGCTATCGGATAGAACAAGCTAGCTAAGGATTGGTGTTAATTAAATAGCTAGCGTTAGTGTTAGCTAACTTGATGATGTGACTGCAGCATATGGCTATGTCACTTTTACAGGTCTCCCAGCAATTTTAACCATCTTAAAAATGTGGTTTTCTTTTCAACAGACAATCCTTGCGCATAGCATATCTAATGGTATGTTCCATTTATACTAGGAAGTCGAAATTTCCACAGGAACCTCACCAACCCTAACCTCAAAATCTAATATGGCTGCACTGCACGTCAACATGTTTATTAGCACCTGTGTCTCATTACATAAGTCTTTGACTTTCAAACTCCAAGGTAAATGGAAAACACCATAAATACAGGAAACAGGAAAGGAGAAAGTTGACTGAGGTTCCAAAAGTGGATTAGCAAGGGTCAAATGAATTCAAAGAAATATCGAATAATGTCTACATTATATCGGCACCTAATGGAGAGAAGAGGAAATACTACATTATATGTAAAACTGAAGTGGGTGAGAATATTTGTGAAGATAAATTGGTTCATATTTCGAGAACCCAACAGTCCACTACATCATGACGTACTTGGGGAGAACACTGCTGGAAGAATATAATTACATTTTTTATTACACCCAAAATTAAGAGTAATTTTTGGTCTGTGGAGACAATGTGGGAGCACTGATTTTTCTCTCTGTTCAGAAATTGTGCAGTTTTGTGAAAATGTTCATTTGGTTATTGTCAAAATTCTGGGCTATTATATACTTGAGTCATTGTAGCAATATGACTTTAGCAATATGACAAGAGATACTGTGTTATTGTTTAGAGAAGACAGACTGAAAATCTTAGCAGCTTGTAATGAAGAGATGGGACACGGCAGAACCACCGACACAAGATGAATGGCTGAAAATTGAGAATGAAATACTTGTGGAGCAGGAACGATGTCGAGGGAAATGGACGAGAAATGGACGATGTTCACACGTCAACGACAAGATAAGAACCGAAACACGGATTATGTCACAGGAACAAAGTGTAAAGACAAGGCAATCCAGATCATTCATGTTTTTTTTTTCTTTCTCTTTTCTTTTGTGTGCATGTGACCTCTCCATAATGGGAAAGCAAAGTTCTTCTGTGAAATTGTGACTTTGCTAATACAGTTTTTAAATGAGTCACCACATGACTGCCAGCTATTTCAAAGTGTTTTCTGTAATTCCTTAATAGACCAAGAGTGTGACAAGCAGAGATAAGACAACTGCGAATGTAATAATAGTTATATTCAAAATACACATTATATTCACACATTATAATTTGTCACTATATCAACCCTAACATGGCTGAAAGCCTTGGCCATTATCACTGAATTAAGAAAAAAAAAAAAGTGGTGTTCACAGTCGCAAATACTGCTAGACAGAGATATCCACTTCCTTTATCAGCAGAGCAACAGAAAAAAGCAGAAAATAAGAGATATATCTCAGCTTTGTAGCCGACCATTTCGCTACCTCACATAAATGACACACCTGAAACTAATCCTGCAGCTTGACTGGCACCTCCGTTTGTCAGGGCCGCCACTCGAAGCAGATTTGAATAATAACGTCTCGTATCTCTTAAGTAAATGCCTCTGACATGGAGCAAGAAACTTCCACCTGAACGGATTCTGTTTTTCCCCGATAAACAGGCGCAGAGGTGATGAAATCACCGAGGCATTGATTTCATTTAGCGTTCGGTTAAAGAGACGTTGGCATGCTCTAAATGCTAATCGATAAGTCTCTCTCCTGGGTAAAAGGTGGAGTGAAAATAACCCTCTTATGTGCATCTGTTTTCCCTTTAATTGCAGTTTTGTTTACAGCCTAAATGAACAATTAGTGTAATTGTTATGGTACCTTTCTACATCTGCTGGACTGCTGGGTCCGTGTGACAATGTTGGTTTTCTAAGCGCTGTATCAAATGCGCATATTGCGGCTGAGCATCACTTTTGTCCTACAGGAGTAATTAAAGGACAATAGGGTTGTTAGCATTTCCTGCATTCCCATACTTTTAAGAGAAATACTGCTGCTAATTTTCCAAGTGTTATTTACACTTCCTGTTGCTATTCTCACATAATGAGATGTTCTTTCTTGTCTGTTTTCAGATGAAATATCATGTACAAATACATAGAAGAGAAAGAAAAAGTCCAAAATACACATTTGGGTGTTTATTTTACTACAGTTTGTCTCTGTGTGTCTACAGATTTCTCCTAAATCCGTCCATCTAGATGATGGCACATTTGTCGATGCCACATTTGTCGATTTCGATTTCTACAGGTGCACCCTGTGGGGTGGTGTCAGTTTTACATGGACTTACATAGAATTTTATGGACGGTTGCTAAAGCTGCTGCGGTCATTAGTGGATGATGTTGAGGACAACAAATATCTCGCTGACAATGACAGCACAACCAAAAATGAGGGTAATCATCAGCATACTTCTTGAACTCTACGTCGTGTTGGATCTTTGGATGTTTGCTATTTTTCATGACATGGTATCAGGTGTACGGTATCGGAGTAGTTTTATGAGTACGAGTACAAGTACCTGAGGACAGTATTGGACCAATACCTGATACTGGTATCGGTGCATCCCTAGTAATTTACCTACATTATTGAGAAGCAGAATAGGTAGTCTGTGTTGCTTGATTTTAAGGCAAAATACACCACAGGAAAATACAAAACAATAAGTAACAAAAGACTTATCACACTCACTTACATAGTTTTGTCTTTAAAAATTCAAGTGGATTATCCACAAAATGTTTAAAATTTCAATGAAAAGCTTTGGACAGAATTATTAACGCATCCCTCTCAGGTTTGTGTGACAACATCAAGCCGTGCAAACGTGTCAAGCCAAAACACAAATATCACAAATTAAATATGATGGTCAGAATTTGTGACCCAAGAGTTTGGAGAAGGCAAATCATGAGGCAAAATATATTTTATTGTTAAAAGTATAAGTAGAAATCTATGGAATCAAAACCCTATTTTAAATTATATATATATAATACTAGTGTGTTCAGTGTAGCTAACATGAGCCAGGGATGATCAACAGGCAGCATGTGAACTCTTACACTCTCTGTCTCTCTTTATTTATCATCACTTGTCAGTGATGGTAAATAAAAAAAAAAGAGAATCAAACGAAAAACAAGAGCTGTCTTGACCGAGGCCTGCCTCACTCGGTGTTTACTGCAATCTAAAATTCAATCTCCACACCACATCCAGAAGCCACATGAATTCACAATGCGAAAGTTAAAAGGAGACAAACCGGACCTGACCAACCCACAGCGGTCTGACTCCTGACAGCAGACTGCCGCGCTGTTAAGTGCAGTATGTGTTCCAACAACTTGAAAACATGACAGCAGCCATCCGCTATTCCTTTACCTGAATCCCTGTTCACCTAACCTGCTGGAAAGTCTGGTGTCGGCAGCGAAACAGACAACTGTATCACTTACTGTTAGATCAAAGAAAGACAACACCACAATCCCTGTGCTGACACTATAACAAAGCTGTCCAAACCACGTCAAGATAACACTATAAGTGTACAGCCTCTTTCTGCAGATTTACTGAAGTTACATAAGTTTTTTGCTTTCATTGATTTTCAGGTTAAAATAATCAAATATGTTGCAGATTGTTTCCCTGTCGTGGTGGAGCAGTGTCTAAAGTTTAGACATTGCTATAACAATGGAAATTTAATCTATTAGATATATGCACATGGGCACAAATTTCCCTTTTTGATGACTTTAAAACCAATGTATTATCCGCCATTGTTCTCATTCTGCGCAAATGTCAGATTTCATTACAACTTACGAGGGGATAGTGGTGAAATTCAACCCTGTGCTTATGACTTGAATTTTTACTATGAGCCGAGAAAAGCAGAAAACAGGACGGGTATTTTATGCTGTTACTTGATTCATTATTGTAACATAAGTCAGCGTAATTTATGTGAATTATTAACAATAAAACACCCTCTGGTTTTGATGGTCTTTCAAGTGGGCAGACTGTTAAACCAAACTCCATCTTAAAAGCAGGCATTTTATGGTAGAGCCATAGTTTTTTGGAGTAAAAAAGTATGCCTGTGAAGCCCAGAATATGTCCTGCTTTATTAGTATAGCTTAAAATGACCAGGATGATTAAACACCCCTCACACTCTACCTGCTCCATGATGTCCTTCACTTTGTCCTGCTCACAGTCCAGGATCACCCTCCTCTCTTTCTTGTTCTCCAGATCTTGGAACAGCGAGCGGTAGGCCTCGTCCTTCCTCTCGTCTTTCAGGTTCCCCACGTTGATGGCCGTCACCTGCCACTTCCTCTCCGCCGCCGTGTCCAGAACAACCTGCAGCGTCGTCAGGCCTGAGGATGGAAATAAAAGAGGAATTAAAACATCATTCATGCTCTCTCTGTCTCTGACTGATTTATCCTTGGTGTTCTTTGGTACAAAAGACTTTCAGAGAACTGTTGCAGTTTTAGAGATACCCTGCTGAGAAATGGGACCTAAAACATTTTAGCGCATTAGGAGGGAAGGAAAAAAAAAGAAGATATGTGTTGTGTGTCTGCACAATATCTGTCTCTTTCTTTGGCCCACCAATAATTTCCGTTATACACCAATTTGTGCGGGCTTATTGCATGGGCGCAGTGACTTACAAAAGTTAAAAGTAGCCAGAAAAGGGGACGTCATGGCAACAGAGCACAAACAACGATGGCAGAGGCAGAAAAAAATATGACAATAAACTCCAAACAAATTATGTGGCAGACAAGACTTTTTCAAAACAGAGCTCTTTTATTGCAGAATGACTGCAATCACTGTCTGCTTATTCAGACCCTGTGGAGGTTTTACCGAGACTCGATGCCTTATGTAAAGAGCTTATCAAGATGAGTCACAGGTGTTCTGGCATGAACCTGGCCAACATGTGGGAGGAAAGTGGGTCTAACAATACACTTGACTGCTTTAACACCAAAAGTTTGAGATTGCTGATTGATGACTGTGTTTTTGAACGCAACCTTTCGTGATTTTCCTCTCGATTTTTGAAACAATTTAGTCATAGCCTGATATCAGACTGAATTACACTCCATTTCCATATTCAGTCTGACATTGCCTCCACTCTTACTGATTTCCCAAGTGGAGCTGGGATTCAATTCTCCCAAACCAATCACTAGAGACCAACATCATTTCAAGTCAACTGGTGGTGACTACTGACTTTGTTTTGCCCTAAAGGTTTGTGGTTTTGTGACTTGAGAGGAGGGAGGGGTGGTTATGTTACTTTACTCAGTAAAGTGTATAGACGAGATCTGAGTTGTGTTTTCTGCCGAAATTAAGCCTGTGTAATACTAATACGTTACAGGGACATTACGCTCTCTCACAGCAGAGTTTGTTCAGATTGCGGAAAGCTAATGCTAGCTACTTGTTAATCAAAAAGCCTAAAACTGGAGGCCTCCCAAATACGGGTTGGTGTTGCGGAGCTGGCAGCTGCGGATAGAGTAACAAACACGATCAGATGATTGATCTTGTTTTCTTTTGGTCGCAGACTGCCATGAAGTTAGCTTGCGGCTGCTAATTAGCTAGCTCTGCCGCTCCATGAACACATCACATAAACATTACACAATATTTACGTCAACACAACGGACTGGTTGCACAGCAGACATTTTGACTTGTCACAGCAGGAACAACACATGTGGACTTAATCACAGTAATTGCAGCTCAGTCCCATTAAGCGTCCCAGTAGCAGTGACAGTGATCCAGCATGCATAATAGCAGGATCTCCCCTAAGTGGAATGCAGCAGTCAATTATATTAATACCTGTGAATTTTCTGTTATGACATTTCAAAATGTTTGTTGTGCAACCAGTCCATTCGCACAGGAACAAAAAAACTATTTGTCCTTCATCATTGATCACCATTCATTTTTTTCCTATAGATCCAATGGATGAGAGCCACCCGTCCAAGTACTTTGCTTCTGTGTCATGCCTCTGCCCCCTTTTGGATGAAAACAATGCTCTATTCTGACTGGCGATTAATACACAATCCAAGGTCCTTGCCAGTTTAAAAGCATAAAATAAAGAAAACCGAATCACCGTTGAGCTATTAAGAGCCAGTATCCTCTTGCCAGTTGGGTGAACAATTATCTTTGCCAATAATCGATTGCCGTCATTACATAGAAAAAAAAAGAAAAGAAATAGAGGTTGATGAGCGTTTGCCTCCATTAAAGTGGAAGAACGACTCCACTGAATGGTTGGTAGTGGTACATCCCGACATATTCAGGTCACTTCTTAAATCTACAGGTGATGTATTTCTGACATCTGTCACTTCTTATTTTGCTGTTTCAGTCTGGCCACTGTGGTTTTACGGTAAACTAATTATACTGCCAGCATTAACATGCATGTGAATGATACTAGTCTTCTCTATTTGGTGCTGGCATTTTAGCAGCACTTGTTTTCACCCAAAATGCAGGGAAGTGACATATGGCTGCTCTGATCCATGGGGCACACCAGAAGGGGAGGGACTCCACCTGTCTAATACGCTGCAACCTGAGCTCAGTTACACACTTCTCTCCTGTAGTTGACTTAAAACAGCCTCAAT
>JAJHUR010074352.1:8220-25902 GCA_027495735.1 Lutjanus campechanus
ATTCAACTCTTGCAAATGCTTTACAAGAGAAGTTAGCCGAATGAAAATTATAAGAATGAGACATGAGCTAAGATGGATTTTTTTTTTAGGTGGACCTTTTTAAGTGTCTAAAATATTTACTGTTGCTGACCCTGTCTGCAGCAGAAGATGGCTTAGCTTCTCGAAACCGGGGATTTACTAGATAATACATTGACTATTGATAAGTACCTCATAAAAAAACCATATCAAATAATCTGAAGTCTTTAATATCTTACCTTAATATCTCTAGTAACATATCCAGTCCTGTGGTCTGTGACACGATCCTGGCTGAAGTTGTAGGTACGAATCCTCTCTGACTGAGAACGTGTGCCCACCTGTATTTAATGCATTTAATTTAATGATGGTAGGGGAGAAGATATTGTTCCAACATCTCTGAATATTAAATACTTTTTCCTGGCAAAAGTGGATTCCTTTGAGAGGATTTCACTCACCTGTTGCTTTCGTGCTGTGTCCCTCTGTTCCATCTCTTTACCCATCATGCTCTGGTTGAGCCTGGCCCTCAGCATACGCATGGCTGTGTCTCTGTTTTGCAGCTGAGAGCGAGTCTGCTGACACTCAGCTGTTATACCTGTTAAGAGAACAATGAAAATAGATGACAACAAGGCCTGATGTTTACATGACATGGAAGTAGTAGCATGAATTGGATGCTGTTCATTTCTGTGCACTAATATATTTATGACATATGGGATATATTTTTCTAACACACACCATATTGTGTGACTTGACTACTAACAGTCCATTTCTACACGGTGCTTGCTTTGTACTTAATAAGTAGCAGCATGCGAACTGTTCTGGCATGTTTTACCGGTGGGAAGATGAACAATGCGGACCGCGCTGTCGGTTGTGTTAACATGTTGGCCCCCAGCACCTCGAGATCTGAACGTGTCGATGCGAAGATCCTTTGGATCAATGTGGATGTCAAACTATGAACACAAAACGCATACAACAAAAATAAAGACACTTTTTTAACAGACACAGACTGAAAGTAAAAGACAAGAGTAGAGTGTACCTCCACTGGTTGAGGCAGGATGATGACAGTCATGGTTCCTGTGTGGATACGCTGCATCCTGGAGGAGAGGCCCACCTCAGGGATCCTTTGCACCCGGTGTGTTCCTCCTTCATGCTTCAGATGTCTGTACACGTCCCCCCCAACGATTCTGACCGCTGCATGATGCAAACCACCTGAGATGCATTCAATTAATGCAGAAAGAGTTACAAATTTATGTATCAGGATTATTATTATTGCCAATGAAGAAGCATCATTTCATAACAATACTCAGAACAGACATTAAAATAATATGAGTTATAAAAACATGTGACTTTATATGCATCTCAAAGTTGCATCTTCTTGGTATTATATGTATTGAATAAGTTCACTAATAATTTCAGTTTTGGAAACACGTTTTTGATGAACAAATTTTCACAAAAACTCAAATGACAAAAATATGTCTTACCATACTCAGCTGGTGTGTAGTTCAAAACCTCAAAGTCCCAGTTCTTATATGAGGCAAAACCCTGGTACATGTCAAACATTTCTCTGGTGAACTGCTGACAGATGTCACCTGAAACAACATACACAGATAATAGGAGGCAGTGGCTGTAAAGTCTGTCAGCACTATTACTTAATTCAAAAGGTAGCCAGTCTGTCATTCAACTAGGTACTTGGATTTTACTGCAGGATAAATGTTAAGTGTAAGAAGAAAACAGGAAAGTAACTGCTAATTGGGAGTCCCAAGGAGACTTTGCATACCTCCTGTTGTTCGGCCTGATACGACCTCCAGCAGAACATTACTGGAGTCAAGAGGATCAGACGGTACTAGAGCTTTGATCAGCTGGAGAGAAAGAGGATACATTCATGAACATAAAATGTTCAAAAAGCATTTCTACACATATTTGATCATGCCTCTGTGCTCTTACATATTTTCTTAAGGCCAAAATCTTGCGGGACATTTGTGTTTCCTCCTCTTTCAACAGTTGAGTCAACTGTTCATCTTCAGCTTTGGTGCCAGCTGAACCTGCAGTCAGGGAGAAAACAAATATTTTGATGCTATCTGCAATTTACGAGTGATTTTCACAAAAATTAGTGAAGAAAAATCATCTAAATTAGAGCTAAAAATACATGATGCATGTTCTGAGACAATAATAAGATCATTAGGAAATTATTTGTACAAGAAAATGGGCACAAACTGTGCTTGTTGTACTACCAACTCTATTTTGAATAATTATTGTTACATTCTTACACTGTTTGAGACGTTATTTCCCTAAGAGCCATAGCAGTGACATAAAAAAGAGCACATCTGTAAAAGAATAAGTAAATATGGGAAAATAAAGGGGAATAAATAAAAGAATACACAAGTAAATGAAAAAAAATGTGGAAATATAAAGACAAATAAAATATAAAAGAATAATCATCAGCATTTTCATTTAGTTTCTTGTTTATTTATTATTTATTATTATAGAGTGATAAAAAAAACAAAAAAAACACTCACTGTGCAGAAGTGAAAGCACTTCTTCCAGGTCTTTCAGGGCTTGTTCAATATTCTCAAACACATTAGCCAGAGGCAGCAGCTCTGTGTGTCTCTTCATAAGCATTTTTCTGTCTGATTCACTGAGGTATGCATGCTGCAACTTCTTGCTCAGGTCTCTGTACTCCTCCATGAGCTGCTGAAGATACCTCTGAACAGATTCATTCTTGTACAAGTCCACCAAGTCACTGTGACAGAGACGTTTTGGTACGACTGTACCCCAATATTGCACCTCTGTGATGTTAGCATACTTCAGACTGGTGTGTCCTGCCAGTGTCCTCCATCCTCCTCCTCCTCTCCTTCCTCTGCTGCTGTAAACTACACGGCTACACAAAGTGCACAGCCGAAACCAGCGATTGACCAGCATTTGACAACATTTAGAGAGCAATAAGTACAGTAAAACACGTGTTGTTAGAGTGTTTACAATGACTGTCTAAGATCACTGCTACTGTAGCTAAAGCTAGAGAGACCCGGATGAAGTTGAGGGGAAGAGGTCGAGGAGAAGAAATGAACTCTGGGAACTGTAGTTTCATCGTAGTTAAGCTCATTGTTAATTGACAAACACAGTTAATGCACTATTTTTAAATTACATTTAATTAAATCCTAATTAAATTGCATTAGACATGCTGTACTGTAGCTAAAGTTAATCGTAAGAGAGCCTGTACGTGGTTTTAGGGACATATCGAGTAAAAGAAGTGAACTCTGGGTGCTGTAGTTTCACCTGAATGACAGTTAGGATAATAATTAACTAAGTTAACATTTGTGGGGTTTTTTTTTTTTTATTAAATTGCCTGTCATAAGCTAAGTTACTTGAACACTAATTTTATATATTTTATTTTTTTGTCGATAAACAAGTTCAACTAGTCAGTCATCTTAGTTACCACCTTCTCTGGCTCGAACGTTTGACATTTTGTCGATTTTGGTTGATGTAGTCACAATTAATGGTAGCTTTTCTAGCTGTAATAACTAATGTCAAAATGTCACACTATGGACACAGTGAAAATGGTAAGAATGATAACAGGCTTATTGACAGTAAAAATAAATCAACATGTGTTTAGTGACCGAGTACGTCCTCGTGTCCTGTGCAGCGAACGATATAACAGAATTAACGGTTACCTCTGGTTTAGCTAACATGTTGTCGTAACATTTAGCGGTAGCTATTGTGTTTAGGGATTAGGATATTCCACTATAAATTAAAGTCCTGCATTCAAACCTAACTCAATTACTCAACATCTACTTAAAGTAAAAGTAGTCATTGTGTAGTAAAATGGCCTGAGTAACAGCTGGTTCAACAGAAACTTTAATTTACTTTTATTAACTGTCCCTCAGGAGCAGAGGAGAAACCTGGGTTTTCACTAACGAAGGCGATTGAGGATGTCAGTCAACATGGCTTTGCCCAAACTGAGGCCCTGAAGGAGAAACAGAGGACTCTCAGCTCCCTGCAGGTTCACATTTACGCCTTGTTAATTCACTCCAGCTTACACTGCTTATAAACTAAAGTCTCTTTATTATGCACTTAAAACACTTTCTGGCATTTAATTATATAGAAAGTGTTTACATCACCTATTAACAGTGGTGCTCATAATAGACGGCAATTAATTACTACAAATTATATCGGTTAAGTTTTATTTAACATAACATTAATATTTGCAATGTACTTACAGTTATTTTATGGTAACTGTGTGAATCTTTTTTTATCCAATAGACAATTTAGACTACTCTTTTGCTTGTCTCAAAGGTCCTTGCATCTTAAAAATGTACTTTTGGGGATTAGACACTGATTTAGATGTGATGTTGTTAGATGTTGCGCTTTGTTTTCCAGGCAACTCTTTCTGATGTTGAGAAAAAAGGTGAGACAGCAGAACAGGAGCTGAGATCTAAAGTGAGGGAAACCCTAATGCTGGAGGGCGAGATGGAACACCTGGAGCGGCAGACAAAAGTCCTGCATGATCGCTGTGCATCCGTCAGCAAAGAGAACACAGAGCTCCAGACCGAGATAAGTGAAGAGGAGGAGAACGCTGAGATGGCACTGGCAGAATTCAACACTTACCGAAAGAAGATGGAGGCTCACAGGGCAGCTGTTTTGCATGCAGCGAGCCACACGGCGGCTCATAAAGAGGTGGAGGAGAAGAGAGCACTGGTCAGGATGCTGAGAGAGAAGAAAGAGGAGCTAAGGAAAGATTTGGATAATCCAAATGGAAACACAGTACAGTTGGAAAAGGTGGAGATAATGGATGAGATGATCCTGAATTTCAGTATACCGAAATTATAAACTTTACATATCATATTGTTTGTTTGTTTTTTCTTGGTCAATTTTCTGCAGAGGGAGATTGATGCTCTGAAGGGGGAAATCTCTACAATAAGGCAGACTACAGCTGAGAGGAAAGAGCAACTGCAAAAAGAGTTTAGGACTCATACCCAGATAAAGAAAGACATTGAGGTATGGCAAAGAGATGTGAATTTATTGACTCTTTATACCAGGGCTTCAACTAACGATTAGTTCACTCGATTAACCAACTACCCTTTTAGTCTGTAAAATGTCAGCAAAGAGTGAAAAAATAGGGCCGCAAATAACTATTGCTTTCACTGTCGATAAATCTGTTGATTATTTTATTGATTAGTCAATTGCTTGTTGTGAGAAAATGGAGGAAAATGTTGATCAGTGTTTCCGAAAGCCCAAGATGACATCCTCAAAATATATTCAGTTTACTGGAGTAAGTGTAAAAAAAAAAAAAAACAGAAAATATTATTGTTTAAATTGATTATCAAAACAGTTGTCAAATAACTTAATAATTGATTAACTATCAATTAATTGTTTAATTTTGCAGCTCTTGCGAAAAATGCTCATCTCCATGTACACTGAGACTAACCAACCAACCAACCAGTCCAAAACCCAAAGATATTGTAAATTTACTATCAGGGAAAACCACAAAAACCAGAAAATATTCAAATTTAAGAAGGTGGAATTATTGAATTATTGCTAATTTTTCATAGAAAATTACATCAGCAGATCATAATTGCTGCAGATTAATTTCCTGTTTAATGAATAATTGGAGCAGTGCAGTTCTCTCTTATTAGTGGTTGACCACTATGGGATTTTCAATGGCCACTGCTGGTGTTTAAAGAGATTTTGATTTAGATTTGATTTAGCCATTGATGGTTTTAGATTAGATTTGCTGTCTTTTAGGATGGAGAAATATGCCAACATTTAGAAAAGATGACGGTGAAGTGAAGGTTTATAGCAGGATGCATGAGCTTTAAACAGGGCTTGAAACAAACTTCTTCAACTCCTTCCCAAAACTCGCAAGAGGGAGCACTAACTATGTTCCAGAGCAGCTACACTGTCAAGGCTGCCTGCAGATGTGTCTGTGTCTGCCTTGTGAGCATCTAGTGAAGGCAAAACAACTTTGTCTTTCAAATGCAGAAATCAGTTTTAGCCAGTATTTGCGATTTACATTTACAGGAATGCTACAACAGCTGGTGCACATCTAATTTGACATTGAAATATAAAATCATGAATAAAGATATGACAGATGTAAGCCCAAGATTATAGTTTGAGTTCCTGTTTCATCAAACTGAATTTTGTTTGCGTGTTTTCAGATCCAGAACAGGCGCTATGAAGCCATCGTTAAGCGCCTCCACTGCCAGCTGAGCAGGGCCCAGGCTGTCCACAGGTAAACATAACTGCCAATATATCGCCAATGATGATACCATTTATAATTATACAACACAGAGGTGCTTGTTGTTTTGAGTTGGGGATTTCAGTTAAGGCTTTGCACAGATGTTAATTCTAAAACTATGTATAACAAATCACAAGTAAAGTAAAAAAGCTTCTTGCGACAAAAACAAACTGAAAAGCCACAAATTTAGGGACACATTTTGGGGTTTTGGATACATTTAAAGCAAGAATTTATTTATTTATTTATTTTTTGCATTGCAGAGACAAATAATAATTTTCTGTACCATAACAGGGTTATTTGGAGGCAAATTGCTCCAAATGCGATGATGATCTACACATGAAACGCTACTAAACTGTCTTCTTTAGGCAAATGTCTGAAGATATCTACCGCATGGAGAGAGAGCTATCTGAGCTCAAGAGGCTGCTGGAGTCATCAAAGGACTCAGCGGTCAGTGGGAATTAAACTGTAGCATCTTATATTCATTCATTCATTGTTTTGTTATCAGGTTAAATGTAAGCCTGCAGTTATTATGGGTCATTTTGTGCAAGTAAGAACTGTTGCTGTTACTACAACTGAACAACAGGGGGCAGCAGTGTCAAACAAATATCTAACTTTATCTGTTTCACTCAGGTTTCATTTCATCACAATCCCTTATCTACGCTGTAATACAGTTGTTTCATATCAGATATTAACATAAACATTGCTGCTGAATGTTTGGTCAGTGAGGAAAAGTTCAAGTATTAAAATATTTATCTTTTATCACATTATTTGATTTACTTGAACAGTATGCAAGAGTGTTTCAGCAAATTGGGGGCAACATCATCGGGGCGTGGGATGGGATTTTAGGTCGGGTGATGAGGACAGTGAATCGGTTTGTCCAGTCTGCGTCCACAACAACAGTGACCCATGCTGAACAAAAGCCAAAGTGTCTGCTCTAACTGTCGATGTTGATGGTGTTGTTTTGGTACATGCTGTTCCAGCTTTCGCTTGACTGGGTGGCTTGATGGCCTGCGAGGTGACAGTCCCACTGCCGGCTAACAAGGGCGTGACTGTGCTACTTCATCCATAGCTCGAAAACTAATTGAACAATGAGACTATCCTTTCAGAAAATTACTCCACGTCAAAATGTATTGCACCAGCCTCTGAGAAAAGCTGGAAAAACTTGCAGTATCAAGTGCATTTCCCAGATTTTCCAAATTTTGTCATCTCTGAATTGTGTTCCATCGCTTTGCATTACTGGAACAATTATGTAAAACCATCATATGTCATAGAATTTCACATCTGAGGCCTGGAAAAGCTCAAAAAGATGAAAAAATACCTACATATGACTATCTCTTTCAGTTTTTCTTTTATTCTGCATGTGTTTTGGCTTCACGTGGTCTACCTCAGACTGTCGCAGTGTCCATGTTGAATTAAGAATTGAGAATCTTGCAAGGGTATTTTTTTGTCCTTTTGTGCACAGTTGTGTTAACAATCATCTGCAAAGATTGCCAGCTTTCCAAGCTTCGGTGTATCCTATGTACAGAATACACAGTAGTTATTCAACCACTAAATAACGAAATGAACACTTTCACAACAAAGTATTCCATGAAATATATGTGTAAATTTTACAGGTATTGAATAGTAACCCATAGTACCTACTGCTTTAATTTACAGTCAGGGAGTCTGTTTGAAATTGTGGGAGGTAAAGGACAATGTGTGATTAATTACCCAAAAATTAGGACTGTTTTCATCACCGACTCAACCACAAATTGTAGTTTACTGGGCCACTTCCTCAAAGGTCCCACGGAGGGAGTCTATCCATCCTAAACCGCAGTGCTGCTCAGTCTGACTGACCTTATTAGCGTGCGATCATACTGACAGCCCTCTGTTCTCTCCTCACACGCACTCACAATATTGCACACAAGAGTTTCAGACACAAAGTCACGGACGGATGCTCTGCAAACTGTCCAAAACATTGTCTTAGAAAGGATAGTCCAGTATATATATGTAGAAACACTGCAATGTCACTGACAGGGTAAATTTATGTTTCCCCCTTTAAGCGCTCACGTGCCTGTACAGTGTGCTCGCCGTGTAACCTTGTAAAATGCACGAGACATGGCTATTTCTTCTCTATGTTAGGTTATGCATTGGCAAGCGCACTGTGTTGCACTTGCATAACAAGGGGTTTCCACTCCTTGCAGCGAGTTCCATTGTAAGAAACTCTTTAGATAAATGCCATTCATCCTCCTATCCAGTCCAAGCTAATTAAGCCCCAGCTAATTAGGGAATGAATTTAACACCGGCCTTCTACCACATGCTGGTTTTATTTATCTGGCAGTGACACATTTATCTACTCCACTTTGGCATCGAGCGTCACTTCAAAATATTCTTGGCTGCTGAATAGAGAACAAAGACGGGGAGTTTAGGGATTTACCGACAACATAAACTGATGAACATATGTCAGTTTAGAGAGTTGCTTTTCCTGTAAAGACATAAGATAACTTCATTCAGGTATGTAGCTCGAAGAAGTCCTTCAACACTCTCATACTCTAGTGTTTATTTATCATCATTATCTAGTAATGACAGAACAATGACCCATGGATCTGTCGTCTTTGACCTTTAACATAACTAGTGCAGTGCCTGTTCAGGGCATGGCCGTTTGGAGCATGTGCACATTCGGAGCAGGTTGATTGCTTAGCCTTTGGAAGTACTACTTTCAGCATTTTCAAGAACCACTTATCTGATCAACTTCACATTAGACACTATACTCCCTTGAGCCCTCAACAATACATCTGCCAAAGTGAGATGAAAGTGAGGTGAACGGTTCTCGAGATATGTGAACAGTCCTACATACAGTCAGACAGAAAGAGATTCCTTCCTCTGTAATTAAATGATGCGATTACAGCCCCACCTATTAGCCAAATGGAACCAAATTTCTCATGGTGAATCAGAGATTTTATCTTCACGTCCATTAAATGTGGTTGCAGATGCACAAAGCGTTCAGGAGATATTTTTTGTATAATCCCTGCCCAGAGCATTTGAGCAAACCTTGAGGGCGAGCTTTAGCAAAACTGTATGGCCTATCATATCAATCTGAAAAAAGTAACTTTTTCCAGGCAGGTCCAGAGATGTTTTGTACTGGTGACAGTTGTGCAAAATTATTAGGAGGAGTAGCGATAAAACAAAGTTGGACAAAATTCGTAATGGTGGACAGTCTGTCTAAACTCAAATTGGCGTGGCTTATAATGATGGATATGACTGGACCTACAGATTCACCACCATCATGCCAAATTGCAATAAACTTGACACTGAACTCCCTTCAGTCTTCAGAAATACACCCAGTTTTCGAGATATGCAAATGACTGTCATACATACAGATAGACAGAGATTCCTTTCTTTCTACTTGTAGTGAGATAACAATCTCCTGTTAAACACTGTACTTTATTCTTTTAAAACTGTCCTCTCTCCATCCAAGAAACAACTCTTTTACCTTGTGCTCACCTTGTGTTGGCCTCTTGATAAACGAGTGTGCCAATAAAACGTGCTTGGCAAGCTTTCCCATCGACTGAGAAGCTCTCTGCACAACGGCTGAGCTCATTTATTTCTCATCCTGACTAGATGCAGTGCACTGTTTATTAAGTCTGCCTCTCCAACATAGACATTGACTCCATAGAGAATACAATAGTGGAAGGTGAGAAAATATCTATTGATCAACTGAATAACTCAGAAATTTGGCATCCATTCTCCAATCTATCCTGAATCCTGTGTCCTTCTACATCAAAAGATTCCCATTAATTGAGATCAATGTATCTTTTTTATAAAACATTACATCACAAAGTAAGCGCTCTGTCTTCTGTCCCAAGCTCAAGCAATAAAATCCCAGATATTGAATAACATGATAATTGCCAACATACAGTTGCAGAAAGCATATGTATGAATGGTTACATAACAGAGATGTGAACCCCTGCATCTATTTGTATTGTTGATGCCAAGCTATAAATTTTTTCCAGAACAGAATGTGACAACCTGTAATTTCACATCCCAGTCTCTGCATAGCTCCTGTTAACGTTGTACTCCATCTTGTGCATGATAAAGCACGTACCTTGATGGCTGCTTGCACGTCCTCTGGCGTGCTGCCCATGTATGTTGCATGGAGGCAAAGACAGCTGACCCGGAGTGTGTGAGAAATCATTACAGGCATACCTTGAGTGTAGGGTTGTGTGTGTAATAAATTCCTGAACTCTTACTAGAGTTACTGAGGTCTTACTGAGGTGTATTTACTGCAGAGTTTGGCAGAGCGGCCAACATAACGGTAAAGGAGTAAATACATAATAACTGATGTAATGTGGGAGTGTGTTTGTTTGTTTTGCTGGTTGTGGGGGTGTGTGTTCTAATTGCTGAATCCAGTATTGCAGTTTTGCATGTGTTTGTGCATGTGTAAGTAGTGCAGGTGAGTTTGACTTTTTACATAAGCCTAGGTTTCAAATTTGAGGCGCGCCCTATTTTAAAAACATCCAGATACTACAATATACATTGTTTATTCATAATTATTGGTAAATATTATCTGTTGTTTCCTTATTCAAAGTCGTATCACATCACTACTGCTCTAGTCACTGGGATCTGATGGCAAAAATGGAGCATAGTATTCATAAGTATGCTTTCATTAGTGTATAATCACTTGAAAATAAGAAGTGTTTGCTTTTTGCTACCTTAGAATGAGCCGTTTATACAGATAAATGATACTGATTATTGATTATAGTTAGATTATAGATTATATAGTTAAAAATCTAAAGAGATTCAATTTGCTATCATAAAAGACAAACTGAAGCAGGATATTTTCACATTTGAGAAGCTGGAACCAACAAATTTTGTAATTTTTTTACTTGAAAAGTGAGGCAAACAATTGATGGGTTGCTGAGATAGGTTTCACAGTTTCAATATTAAATTGAAAATTGATCAAAATGAGCTTTCAGTTGCAAGAATCTAATCTAATCTAAAATTTTCTGAAGGCCTACTTGTATCCAAAGAAAAAAAAACACTGCCTGAAAGATGCTACAGCATAGCTTACAGCCCATTACAGGATTTGAAAAATTAAATGGCAGGTGTCAGGGTGTAAAACCAAGGACCTGTTGTTACCCGATAGTCTAACAATGGTATAACTGTCAGTGCCAAAAATAATAATAATTATTATTTAATTGAAAAACAAATCAACTTGTGACTTTAAAATTGAAAGTCACTGAGAATCGTGACACCCCTAGTTGCTGATTAATTTTCCAATTATGTAATTGTTTCATCTTTGCTTCCAACCTTTATCAGACCAGACACCTTACATCACAGTGTCTTATGATCATTAACGACTGACTCCCACCCAGCAGCTGGTGAGTGGTGGGTGGCATTTCACCTCAACCGGGTGTCTGTGTGTGTTTGTGCGTACACAATCAGCTGAGCCGTTGCGTGCATAAACACACTGAGCAAAGTTTTCCTCACTGACATCAGCAGTGTAATCACACTCGAGATATGGTGAGATGATCTTTCCGAGAACAAGAAAAACACTTGAAATGCGCCCCAGTTGACCAACCTCTCCGAGTCAGGAGAGAATACAACATTTGTTTGCTCTTTATCACTGATAGATGAACTCTGTTTAAGAGGTTGAACAAGCATCATTTCCCAGAGAAACATACATCTCAGTGCTGCCCGTAATTGTTTTGCTGTGGCTTTAAGAAGCTTAGTGCTTCACAGACCCCCCTGGGCAACAGCTCAGTCAACTGGATTTACCTCTAGAGACCTGGGGGAGTTTATTTACCTTCCTTTGTTTGTACAAGTAATTACTGTCTCTGCGAAGTTATCCAGACAACTCAGAGAAGGTCCTGTCACACAAAAGAGTAATCCTGATGTACGTGACAGGTTCCTGGTCTGTGTCAGGAAAATAAGCGTGTAGTTTGTGCGTGGATAACCAAATTAAAAAGAAGTGAGGAGGGGATATCCCTCAGACGGCAGGGTTTAGCACACAGGGGAAACCACGGCTGGCTTCTAATTGCTCCCATTGGTCCTTGTTAGACTAAACATCACATCACCAGCTCACCAGTTTACCAACAAAACCTGCTGACTTTTACACTGACTTTAAACATCCTGCTTTATTTTGCATCGCTTCAGTCTGCTTATATACACAGTAATAACTGTCAGCGTGTGATTCATTGATGACTAAAATCTTCTTTTTCTTTCTTTCGACACAAAACAAGCCCACTGGGTGGGTCACAAGGGCGTTTACTGAAGTAGTTTCCAAAGGTTTAGAGCTGTGGTGAGGTGGGAAGTACAAATACTTTGAAAGTTTTCAGGTTTCTGTACTTTTCTTGAGTATTTATTTTTCTTAATTTTCTAACCTTTAAAAAACAGGCTAATTACTTTAGTTTTAGTGCATTTCAGGGGAATTATTGAATTATTTTTATTTTGAGTCATTGCACGCTGCCTTCCTAACATCAAGATCGATTTCAACCTAAATGGATCAGACAATAACTCAAGAAAAATGATTCCTTAGTGCATAATACACACAAGAGAGCATGACAGACATAACAAGACAAAAAACTTTGAGTACATTTCAGAGCCTGTACTTTTTCACTTTTACTTGAGTAAAGAAGCGGAATCAGTACTTCTACTTTTACCAGTCTTATTTTTTTTTTACAATGTACTTCTACTGGAATATCTACTGGAATGTGTTTACTTTTGCCACCTCTGGTTCTTAAACCAGGAAACCAGGTAAAGGTGTTCAGAGCTGTTGTAGGGTGTGGTTGAGGCATTAGTCTGAGGAATGTTTTGATTTGCACAGGCACGAAACGGTCCACAGTTGAGTGTGACTTTGCGTCGGGAATGTGGGATGAGAGAGCGTGACGTGGCTAAAAGGTCTCGCTTGAAGAAATAGCCCAGGCCAAAAATAGACGTAATAAAGGAAACCTTTAACCCACAAACACGCCTGTAACGAAGCCCCACCCAGCTATGTACCTGAGCAACGCAAACAAACACACACTCCAACGTCCTGGTATCACTGGAAGATAAAAGGACCGTTTCTAAAATGCCTGTTGTGGCACGTTCAGTATCTGTTTGCTTACACCGCATAAAACATGTGAGCAGCATCTATGTTTACTTGTAGAAGCAGGACTGCTTTCCTCCACATTTTGACAAGAACTGTGATTTATCAAGGCTCAAATGAGTGATGAATCCACTTGGAAACACACAAGAATATATATACAGTATACTGTGTACTGTATATATTTGGTTCGCCTGCCAATTGTGCATCTGGAGGCGAGCAGAGTCAGGGCTTCACACCCACCCACCCAGCAGTGAGTCATTTTTGTAAACGCTGCTCAGCATTTTGCCATCTTAAAATCCTCATCCAACACTAATCACGGTGATGGAGGAAGCATTCTTAATCTTTTACTTGAATGTACTAAACTGTGTTTTTAACTGGTTATGAAACAGCCTCAATTTAATACTGATACTTCTATATGACCTACATTAACAAACAAGGACATCAGTGAGAAGATTGGCTATTTCTGTATAATTATTCTTAATGCCTGCCACGAGTTGGAATCTCCTTGAAATCAGTTTAAATGAGCCTGTGTTTACAGTGAGTAGTTTGTTAGCCAGTTAAAAAGAAGCAGGGGGAGATTTTTCTTCAGATATTTTCATTTTTGACTTAATATATTTTGGTTATGGTAGTGGAAACACCACCACTCTTCAAACTGTACAAAATAGGCTCCTTTAAGCATTACATATTTCTTTATTATAGTATTAATTGTGAAACTGCATGTACTGGATTTTCAAAAGCACCATCTGTTTTCCATTAATATGCAGAGATTCATGGCAGTGTTCTTTAGCCATTTGATTCTCCCACTTGAACATAACAAAATAAATCAAGATAGGAAGAAATAAGTACGATTTCCTTTGCTCAGATTGCACAAAAATGAAGTGCTATGATGTTCTTCTTTTATTTTGTTTTTGTTTTACTGACTAGTCAATTAATCAATAACTTGATCGATAGCAGAGCAATGTGCAACTATTTTGATAACTGGTTAATCTCCTTAGTATTTATTTTAAAGCAAAAATTGAAAAGGTACAGTGGTTCACAACTCCAAAGCGTTGATATTTCCTGTTTTTTCCCTCTGGATAGTAAGCTAAATATCTTTGGGTTTTGGACTGTTGGTCAGATAAAACAAGACATTTGAAAGACAACATTTGCATGCTGATTTAAAGGAGAATCAGAATAACTGTACAGAAATAGCCAATTTTCTCACTGAAGGTCTCATTTGCGTATGTAGGTCATATAAAGGGATCAGTAATAACATGAGGCTCTTTGTAGCACCCTTGTAGCACATTTAAGTACAGGAATTGAGTACCCAGTAGGCGTTTAAAATCATATTTTCTTAAGGATTCAAATTATGCAGACCCACTTTCTGTCCAGACTCACAGTTACTCAGCGTACAGTATCTATGTGTGATAAGCAAGTAAAGACACCAGGAGGATGATTAGTATAATTTCTTCCAGTAAAGGTGTTAATTAGCTCATGCATGTTCAGCACAGCGCAGCAGGAGTGTTGTACAACGTGTTGTGTAATGTTTGCATACTCCTGACTCAGTGCATTAAACATGTATTTCACATGTCGTGCCTGCAGTGAAGGGGACAGCTTTGTCTCTACTAAAGCATTTTAAAATATAGAGGAAAGCCAACGATCAATATCATACTCCACAACCGGTTCATTACGCAGCTAATCTTCCTTTTTAGTAATCTGACGAGGACATCATGATCCAGATTTTAAAAAATCAGCCTGACCCAAAATGTCCTAAATTTGGGAACATGATGGGGACATGGCATAAGCCTGATCTGTATTTTGATCCCAAGTCAGACAGCGGTCATTTTATTGCAGCACATGTTTGGCACAACACTTATAAACAGCACGGTAAATAAACAGTGAAATAGATTCTTTAGATGCCTGACTGCAGCACAAGAGACGAGGAAGCCGACTCAGTTCCTCCGCAGGCAGAAAGTAGGGCAGCTAGTGGGAGCAGCAGGGAGTCCCGGGTCGTCCATTACGTCATAAGAACAAGTGTGCGTGCTAGCGAGAGGAGGGGGTCTAGCCTCAGCCTGTTTCCTGTCTGAATCCTAATTGCAGACAGAAGAGTGGGGCAGTAAATTATGAATGAAATTGAGAAGGAAGCACTGGTGGGACGGAACAAAAACTCAAATATCTCCTCTCCCAGTGTCATTTTTCACTTTCGCATGTGGAGATGGAAAAGCTCTGCACTGTCCTGTACATGCTGTTCCCTCTTTATTCCCCCTCACAGAGGCACACAGAAACCACAGCTGCAGTTTTTATCACTCTGCAGGGATTTTTTTCTCTGGGCATACAACATAAACGACATCCTCCCCTATACTTGTCCTGTTTCTGTTCAGAAAATGTTCCTATATGACTGAGAACAAAAAAAAATAACCTTATGTAATCTGGATTTTTCTTATAGGGTTTACTGTTCATTCATTCATTTGTTAGATTTATCCAGCCACTGTGTGTGGACGGACATTATGTAACAACCCAAAGAATGGTCTTCACTTAACAGCAGCATTAAAATGGTCATGTGTACATCATATGGGTTGGATCTCCATTTTTACAACCTGCAAGCATCATCTGACAACTCAAGACAATTGGGACGATTGTAGCGCTGGCCGTGTGAGGATTTAAAAGTTAGATATATCAGAGCTTTCAGAAAAACGTAATTATAGCTTGGATGTTGACATGAAGTTGGTGATTATGATAAGTTGGATTTGACATAAATGTGACATTGGCTTCTGTGCTAAGACAACAGCTCAATCCCGATGCCTGCCTAATGCCTTAAGCCTTTTGAGGGACTGATTTTTAAATTGCCTAATGTTAATATCTTCTAGGTCCTTCTCTTACAGAGTGGACAAGAGGTGAATGTCAAATAATCTTTAAAACTTCTTTTTTCTTATAGTTGCTTCTTCCATGTTTGTTATTTTTTTAAACGCTCCTGGGCTTCCCCTGGTAACCCATGTTAACCCTGTGTTCAAAGTCACATTGTTATGAACTGTGGGTAATTTCCTCAGGCAAAGTCTGAAGAAACGCACACTCGCAGAAGGTTTGAATAAAGGACTCAAGATGTCTGAGAAAGAGCCCCCATGTGCTTGACAATATGACAGTGGGATGGCCCTAAGCTCTTGTGGACTTAGCAGCAGCATGCCTCAAAGTCCTTCAGCCCATGAGTGTGGACATTAGGATCGGGCCAGCATGATAAATTTCAAGCTTCTTAGCTGAGGAAAAGTTTTTCTGTTAGAAGAAATTCTGCCACAGAATGAAGTGCTCTGTTTTTCAGTATATAATTATGAAAACATCTGTACATATTGATAAAAATGTAGTTTTTAGTCTTGCTAGTGGTGTGGCTCTAAGGATAGCAATGGTCTGTCAGTTGGTCAGCTGCTTTGTTCTAGACTGAAATATCTCAACAGCTATTTGATGGATTGGCCTGACATTCAAGTTTCCCCTCAGGAAGAATTGTAATAAGTTTGTTTACCATCTGTCTTTTCAATCATCAGGTTATTAATCAGGTTTTTTTTATGACCAAATACTTGCAAAACCAATGACATTCCTATCAGCCTCAGGTGTACTTTTTGTTTCGTGCTATTTAGCAAGTGTTCACATGCCATCATGCTAAATTAGCCTGACTCATCAGATGTAGACTGTAGGTGTAAGCCTGCCATTGACCACCTATTTTAGGTGTTATTCTCTTGCCCTTCCACCATCTGCGTTTACCATATTCAAATCACCATCGCTACGGTAAACAACAACAACCTCCGAGCTACTCCTACACTGACGAAAGCAACTTATCCTAACCATAATCTGGTCGCTCACGGTATGAATGCAAACAAGCATATACGAAAAAAGAATGCAAGACTACCCTAACTGAGATGGTGAACATATTATACCTGCTAAACATCATCATTTTATCGTCATTGTGTATATGTTAGCATACTGATGTTAGCATTTAGCTCAAAGCACTGCTGTGCCTTAGTACAGCTTCACAGAGCTGCTAGCATGGCTATAGATCCTTGTTAATGTACATCAGTGGTCCTGACTTAGACAATACTTCTCACCATTATCCTCCATGGATATTTCTGTTACTATTAACTATTGATATATTTGTGTCATAATTTATCCCGACTAAGGTCCTACAGAGTGAAGCTACACAAGCAACATGTTTTCTCCATCAGTAGATGATTTACATGAATTTAAAAGGCTCGATTTTATCTCCTGCAGTCCACTTTTCAAACATGAGTTGAAATATAGGACATTTAAAACATTCCTCTTGCTTCAAGCTACAAAGATAATGACAAAGAAGAGGTCACTCTTTATGGCCGTACTTCTCCTATGGCACTTTAGGAAAAAAAAAAAAAAA